>JAOVVB010080798.1:0-10016 GCA_028570985.1 Heterobranchus longifilis
GTGTGTGTGTGTGTGTGTGTGTGTGTGTGTGTGTGTGTGTGTGTGTGTGTGTGTGTGTGTGTGTGGGTGTGTGTGTCACCAGAGTAAACAGGTCTGTGTAGCTTTCACAGGGTGATCTGAAAAGCTGATGAATACATGTATAGATTGATGAATGACAGGGTTTCCCGCTCAGTGTTTTATAGCAGATTTGAGCCACATTGCCTGAAACAAAGATCACTGCCACTAACCTTTTTTAAATAAAAATAACCACATAGTTAATACCATATATTGGCTGTGTGACTATTGTTTAGGCCTCTGGTTCCAAACCTTCAGGGCCTTCCTGATAATAATGGGTGTAAGACATCTTAAAAATATACAGTTGGCCTATATCTCAGCATTTCATCCATTTCTGTGAAGTTTGGATTATTATTTAAGATATTATACACTTTTAAAAAACTGACAGGATGCGGGCACGGTGAAAAACACAAACCATATTCACAGAGCCTTCTCTCTCTCAAACAGCCTCATCCTGCATTAGAAAAGTACGCGGTTATAACAACCACAGAGTTAATAGAACAAGAGCCAAGCATCAGGGAGAAGAAAACACTGAATTTGTCAAAAAAAACAGGAGCCTATTAACTATGATTGTTACAAATCCAAGACAATACATAACACAGACAGAGAATTTCATTAAAAGTTCCTTAAAATAACAGGAAAACTCAATATTCACAGGAAATAATCCACTCGAATTTAATCCAAATGACTAATTTTACACAAATATCCTGCAGAAATTGCATTCGCTGTTTGGGTTAATTGTACAGTTTATCAATTGTCCTGTACTGTTATTGTTTGTGCATTGAATATAATATGAAATATCCATGAAATATTTAACTTAATCAGGGGCCGTCACTCATTTACTCAATGATGGAAAAAGGTTTGGAACCACTGGTTTAATGGCATATGACTACGACTAAACAATTTTATGTGGGTAGTAAAAGTAATTTTGACAGTAAACGAATGGTGTGATGCATTTGTCGGAAGGTTATATCACCGGAAGAGTGCCACCCTTATAAGCAAATATAAATCAGGCTTGATGTTTTATATGATCACAAAGCCCAATTTGTCTTTGAGGACAGATTTAATTAAGCAACTGGGTTCAAGTAGCAAGACTGTAATATATTTTGGGTGTACACTGACTGCATTAATCAAAGACGGGGAATTGTTAGCAGGATTCCCACTATGTGATTTGAACCCCAACTAACTCAATTTTACCATTCTGACTGGATTTCTGAATCAGTGTGACTCAGCAGAGATCAGAAAGCTTCGCCCTCCAACGGACGCAGCTAATCCTGCAGGATAAGAGTTCTCTGATTAAAGTCACAGTAGGGGCAACTAAAAGCATTTAAAACGACGTTGTACTGTAAGTAAAACTAAGTTCACACTACACGACTTTCAAAGTCGTCAGATCGCAGTACTGGTCACAAACGTGCTGTCTCGTCGAGGTTTTCACACTACATGACTGAGCGGCGACAGGAGGTCACACGCCACAAGATCTTTCACCGCGAGGAATCCCTGATGAGTAAGCCTGGTCTCCAAATTACGTTATGTCCCGAAAACACGCGAGAAGTGACACAGGCAATGTCTGCCAGAAACAAGCGCTCCAAGTTGCTGGTGCGCTGATTTGCAGTGATAAAACAAAGGGGAAAAAAAAGGTTAGGATGTTGTCGTTGGCACACATGTTCACAGAATAGCCTATTTCCACACATCTTTACTATTTTAGTCTTTACTCTAGGTGCAACAACAACTTTGGACCGTGTTGCAAAAACACAGGCTGTCTTAGCCTTGGGAAATATGTTTTGGATAATACGCAACATTACTACTACTACTACTTGGGTGTAGCACTAAGTGCACAAACAATGCACAAACTTAATGGCACTTCCTGAAAATCAACTAATGATTTTAGACCAGCAAATTTGCTAATACACCAGTTTTATCTTTATTCATGCACACCATTTTTTCTCTATGTGATAATAAAAAAAGGCCACAATTTAAAAATAAAACTGCAACTTGGGTTGTACTTTAATCTTTTAACAGGGTTTCTACAGCTTTTAAAGAGTAAAAGTCAAGCACTTTTCAAGCACTTTCATGATATCTAAACCAAAAATGTCCAGACTCTCGAAGCCTTTATATCTTGTAATTGTTGCTATAAATGAATTTGTGAAAAAATAAAGATTAAAGAATTCCTTTATACCCACAGCAATCAATTGTATATTGCTACTTTGTGTATTTTACCAGCTGTTCAGATTAACTTTGTACAAACTGTCTTAAGTATTAACTTAACCTTCTAAATCAAACCTAAACACAAACAACACACACATTTGATTACAGGAAGAAATCCAAGTATTCATGGCAGACTGACATCAGATGACTAAAACAGGAAGAAGCAGTGGGAGAGAAATCTGCAGGCCTTCACCTGAATGACGTCAAGCCCTTCAAATCGCAGGTCTACAGTTAGTTGCCACACCTACCACTCGGCTCAACTGGAAAGGCCTGTTTTACCCTGCTCCTTCAGACAATCCACACACACACACACACACACACACACACACACACACACACACTGAACTCCACTGCATTGTTGGTTAAATACCGGGTAGCACCGGCTTGTCCTATATTTAAGTGTCCACCGGAAGTCCAGGTATAAACGGCTAACAGAACTCATTAAATCAAAACGTAATTCCAATCCAATTAACAACTAACTGCGTCTGTGTGCAGGGGGGAAAAAAATGAGAGACTGCTAGTGTGTGTGTGTGTGTGTGTGCCAGCAAGAACAAATGTGAACGTGATGGAGTGTGTGATCGACTGTGTGTGTATGAGTGTGTGTGTTTGCAGCAGGTTCTCTGTTGCTAGGGCCCTGGCTAGCTTTGTCTTTCTGTTCATCTGCCTAGTGACTGGTCTGGTAAGGAGAGAGGCATAATTTATGGTTTCCTGGGCGTAACAGCAACGTGTATGTGTATGTGTGTGCGCGCACGTGTGCTATAGATTGCTGACGAGATGACTCATTCAAGGGGAGCGTGAATAAGGACAGGCAAAAAGGTGAAGACTGGAATACATCTCCAGCAGCATGCTTGTATCAATATGCTCACACATTCAATGTTTCTCATCTATATTGAGTTTCTGGCTCAACAGCTTGCTGGGAGATTCTCTACCAGGCGTTCTCACTCCCAAGGTGTCAGATGAAAAACATCAAACTGCTCAGCTACACTCATATTTCCAATACTGTGTTTGCTTTGTCTTTCGTTGCTGTGGTGCTTGATGGCATTTTTAACTTACAACCGTCACCATTTCAGTCGCGTCGCAGGCTACAAAAGGTCAAACTGGAATAGACAGAGGAATGATGAGGTTTTTACTACATGATTTTGGCTAAAACGTGCACTATGTAATATTCTAGTCTCACAATCAAAACCATAACAAAGCCCAGTTTGCATTACTTCATCGTTCAGGAGGTTTTTACTGGGAGACGAATTATTCAGAGGTTTCCTCCTCCGAAACAAACAGACCTGGTGATTTTACCCTCAGTTTCATGTGTTTCTCCTATGGGCTTCAGCGAGGTGCTGCCAACATTTGCTCTGTGTTTCTCAGATAACTTGATTCAGACTTTCAGGAGGTTTTTACCCAAAGCCGGATTATCCACAGATGTCTTTTTCTCTCCAAATAAACGGACCAGGCAATTTAAACCAGTAACAACACAAAATAAAGCAGTTTCACGTTAAAAATCGGTGTTTTTCTTACACAGTTCAGCGCGTCGGTGCTGTCTGTTGGTAAATGTGTAAACAGAGCTAGCAAGTTACCTGCTGCTAACTTTCACTCAGTTTGTTTCTCTGATAATTTCAGATCCAGACGTCCGATGGAAAAAATCCTTCTCACAGTTAAAATATATAGCCTAGTTTAAAGCCACAAAGATCTAAAAAAGAGTATCGTAACAATGGGGCTTGAAACCAGATACAAAGTTACTTCTTATACTGCCTCTCCAGGCCAACTATCAAATAACTTCCAAAAATGGGGAAAACAAAATCTACAAAAACAGTCAAAAACATTAAGAGTCCAGTCCTGCTACTCTTCAATCAAACAGGGGGAAGTTACAACCCAACAGCCACTGTCACACACACTTTCTTCACTTCTCTCTGCATGCTCCCATTTCATTTCTTTCTTTCCCACTTAATCCTTTGGCTCTTTTGTTGCCAGTTCTGTATTGACCAGAGCCATTGTTTCTCACGTCGAGTTTCAACCTTAAAAAAAGGTACCCTGTGGAGTTTTTCACCACTAGTAGCGCTATGGAGTTAAGTTTTTACGAGTGGGTTCCCCTTTTGTTTGTAACGTGCACACGCACAATAGCACACATGCACCGCACATCAAATGAGCAGGCGACTCACATGATACACAAATCTGCAGTTTGTTTTACACTATTATGCTGATAAATGTGACAACAAAGGCAGTGCAGAAGACTGCTAGCAAGCAAACATGGATGTAAACAGTACATGGTTCAAAAAAATTGATTTGCAAATATTTTAAAAGGAAGGAAAATCACAGTGTAAGATACACAATGCGTTCTGGTGAGAATCACTGAATGTAAACATAAGTTTTGCTTGTTTGAAAAATAACTCTACAGGGTTTTACTTTTACGTGTTTAAAATGACAATGAGGATTCTGCATTGAACTTCTGCTAGCTATGAAATGATCACATGATTCTCCTTATTCCCATCTGGTACCGAGCCCGACAATAAAGTGTCATAGTGCTCCCACACTTTTCCTGCTTGATAAAGTCGCATACAAACTGGACAATATTCAGTGACAGCAACTTGCACACTTCAGGTAAGGTAACTTCAGTAAAAGGGGGCTTATTTTGAAAGTTTTTGCAGGAACTTTTTCTGGCCTTTACTGAAGAATTGGTATACACCAGGTACGACTTTTATGCCTTCATATGGTCCATCTTGTGATTTTATATTTCCCTGTTCCTTGTTTTATTTCCTTCTGGGATGGAGGGCCTTGCATGAATAAACCTTGGGTAAACCAAATGTAAACATTGCAATCAATTCCTCCTAAATGTGCTTCAGATAAATGATCACCTTCCCTACATGACTTCTACAGCGAGGAAATATCGCTTGGACGAATGAATCCATCACACTTCCATGTGGGGAGGATCCAGCGTGCTCAGCTAGTGTGCAACTACCCAAACAATGAAATGGAGGATGAAGTAACAATTGAAGAGGCAGACCAGTATTTCTGGCTGCATTAGTCTGTCTTTTCAGAAGACGTGGCTCAATGAATAGAGAGGGAACATTGTAAAACAGGAAATCAGACAATCAACTGATCATGTCTGGGGAAGTGGACAAAAAGCACAAACTTACAGCAAGCATGTTAACAACACAAGTTCTGCAGAACTCTATTTTGGATCAATTTAGTGCAATTTTAAAAACAAATCTATTCTGAGAGGAAATACATTCTGCTTTGTAATTTTAGTAAAACCTGCTTTATCGCCGTATTGTGTACAAATTCCAGGTATTCAAGGTTAAACTGGTGTCACACTGATAATGAGTGTCATATCCAAATAAGCTAACAGCCAGTACCAAAGCGTGTGTGTGTGGCAACATGTCAGATCAAAGCCACTCAACATATCTGCCATTTCACACCGTCAGAAAGATGTCACACGTCACGTCACTACATCTGACAGCTCTCTTATGATATGTGCCTGGCGACTGTTTACTGTGATGACAGGATTGGTCTTGGTCAGTAACTTTTACAAAACAACCCCCCCCCCCCTCAGACTTTTATAACCATTAACAGTTAGCCGGTCATGTGTAAAAAAAAAAATGCTTGCAAAGTTTCCATCCAAGTCAAGTAAATCGCCCTTAGACTAATTTGGCGTAAAATATTCAAATAAACAGCTTTTTCATTCCAATCTAGCAGTCCTTTTGCAGCTTCACGGTGAAGATATTTAGAAAATGTTTTTACCTAGCGACACATTGACTAATCAGATGAAAATATGCATATCTGACAGGAACAGAGACACTCAACCCGTCTTCATGTCCGGTGCCATTTTGTCCTGTATCTTGAGACCCGACACCAAAGGCTTTCTATACATGGCCTTTAAAACAGACTGTGTTTGTGTGGGAGTATCCGTCCGTGACCTTTTGCCTACAAACCCAGTTAAGGACTTGTCCTGACCCCAAACTTTTTTCTTATACCTCTAAATCCTCACTAGGAGCTGTAGGATGAGTAAGGGTGCATTTTAGACCAACAACAGCACTACAGCAAAACCATACAGGAGGCTGTATCAGTACAGGTGTGCCGCTAAACGGTACACAGACAGGGCACACCAGGAAGTTCAGTTTGAGGGTTATTAATCACTAAGATACTGCACTTTGGTGTTGTACTCTTTCAAGCCTGAGTGTAGAACTGTGAAAAGTTATAACAGCAGAAGTATATCTCCCTCCCATGAATTCAATTTGACAATATTGAAGGTTAAAAGATGTATTTGTACTAGGTTTGGGTGGTGTCACGGTATACAAGGGTTTTTAGAAATCCCAACGGTATGAATTTCATTACCGTTACAGACGCCCCTCTTTATATGGAGATGTTGTAGCGTGTGTATATTTGCGTAGTGCATCGCTGAAGGCACCTACAACGTTTCTTCCATCAACCATGGAGGACTATTGCTGCTTTGTACCTGTTGTGGAAATCCCAGATACATCAGAAAATCATCATGTCTGCATTCATAACATCACCTGGAGGAACACACAGCTCAGTGAATTTCGCTACTTTCTTCAGGAAGTAATGTTACGTCTGGATGACTGCTGCTTCCAGCGCTACTTGAGGTACAGATTATGATTTTTAATTACAATAAACGGCTCAAAAGTACGCCGAAATGACTACAGCATGATGCAGATTTGTAAAAAGTATGAATTCATGCTTTTTCACGTCTGTCTGCAAGACGACATGCAAACAACTTATAAAATGCTTGTTTTCTGAATAGAGGGAGGGCATGATGGCCGCTGCTAATACAGCGTTATGAGCCCAAAATAAACAGATTTTGCTGTGATATATATGCAATAATTGGATCAAAAGTATGCTGAAATAACTATATCATGATGAAGATTAGTAAAAAGTATGAAATCACACTTTGTCACATCTGTCCACAAGACAACAAACAACTTTTAAAATGCTTGTTTTCTGAATGGAGTTTGGATCCAGCAATATTTCGCCACACAAATACCGTCATAATACTGTATACCCCGATAAAATAGCAAGACGGTATGAAGGTATGAAAAAATAGATACAGCCCATGCCTGGTTTGTACAAGTGTGTGTTATATCAATGTGTTCAAACCACACACCAACTATGACCTTAAAAATCCCACTGGATATGGAGAGGCCCTGTGTGTGTGTGTGTGTTTTTAAGCTGCTACAGTCAAAGACTTATATAATCAACTGTACTGTTTCTGACCTCTGCTCCAGGTAAGGGTGTAGCCATGTAAGATGTGTGTACGTATTTGCCTACACCTATCTACCTACCAGTCTAGCTGTCTATGTGCTTTCCTGTACACTGTAATGGAAGCAGTGATCCATTGTGCGAGACAGCACACACACACACACACACCGACACACGCAGTGAGATCATGGTATCAACAGACAACTTCTGTCAGCATTTTATTTCTACCAGAAGCGAAGACAGACAAAATCTTTGAACCTTTGAGTCTCCAACACCAAGAGCTTTCCTTATTGGCTGCTGGTAAGAGCAGATGTGCAGTCAGGTTGGCTGTGCAGCTGCAGTTTACACACCTGGGTTGGGCGCTCAATGTTTCAGGTAGAAAACTGTTTGACAGAGGGTGCAGCTTGTGACAGATGGAAATTTTTTTTAATTAATAACGCTCCCCTTATTTATGATTAGGGCTGCAACTAATTATCATTATCATTATCCAGTATTCTTCCCATTATTTCCTGGATTAATCATTTAGTAAATCAGGGCTGCAACTAACGGTAATATTCATTATCGATTAATCTGTCAATTATTTTCACAGTTAATCGATTAGTGTTAAGTTCAGTTTTCATCAACTCAAAGATATTCAGTTAAGTGTCATAGGAGTTAAAAAACAGAAAATATTCACATTTAAGAAGTTGGAATAAGAGAAATTTGACTTTTTTTTCCTAATTACTTGAATTACTTGAACTAGTCGATTAATCTTTACAGCTCTATATTGTCAATAAAATGTCAGAAAATAGTGAAACATGCTGTGTGTAAAATCTAAAGCTATTCAGTTTATTATCATGTATGACAAAAAGAAGCATCAAATTATCACAATTAAGAAGCATGAGACCAGCAAAGGTTTGGCTTTTTTGCTTTAAAGTATACTAAAATATTATGAAAATAGTTGCCAGTTAATTGACTAATGGATTAATCGACTAATCGTTGCAGCTCTATTTATGATGGTGTATTCCTTTAATAGCCACGGTCAGTTTTATTAACACATTTTTGACAAAGTTTTTAACCAAATGTATTTTTGATGTGTGTACATTTGCTCCATTCATGTTGCTACACTCAAAGCTACCGACCAACTGCTAAAACAATCCATCACGCCAAATCCTCACCACAGCTATACCTATAGATACTCAAGCAACACAAATATAGAAATGGGTTTAGCTGCACACACATGCTGCTGACATCATCCACTGGCTACTACTCTGTCAACATGTAGAGACACAAATGTTTCCACCCAACGCTGTCCAAGTAATGCATGTCATGGTCTGTATCGGAAACTATAATGGTTTTCATGTGAGCGTGTGCAGCTTTTTCATAATTACAATGAATCTGCACAGATAAAACTGTCAACAAGATTAAGATAGATGCTGTCTTGGAAGGGCTTTGTTCCGGCCTTCTAATAATGATTTACAGATCACAGCTGAGGGGTTTCTTTGTCTTTTAAACTTTTAAGCACACTACCAGAGTGTTTTCTACTCAACTGAATGGAAACATCACATGCATACTTTTTGCATCTTCAGCTCTCAAAATCCTTTGCAATGATACATGTATGCAATTATATTTATAGTGTGTTTAGAAGCCCTCTGGCCTCTGGATAAGGGTCAGTAGATTTAGGTCAAAAGAGGATGTATTGTTTGTGAGTGCCTTCAATCACCCATTCCAACTTAACATCTGGGAGCCCATTTTAACAATACCTCTGAATTTAAATCTACATGTGTTCCAGGAGTATGTACAATTTATTTATCAGCCAATGAAATACCTGTTTTGTTTCTCACATATTTCAAATAGCACAGGCACCAATGCCTCTTCTTCACAACAACAATCAGAAAGTACTCAAAGCAGGGCATTTTAAGGCCATGCTTGCACTACATAAGTCGCACAGAAGTCAGTATTGTATATTAAAAACAAACACACATAACATATCAAGCCTCCAACAAAAGTCAACCTTCTCTCTTTGGAAAAGAACATCACGTGATTGTTTTGACACTTTACAGTGGATAATCAATGTTTCCAGTGGCCAAGGGTGCATAAAGGACACTTGTTACACATGTATTATGGTGAAATAATAAAGCATATGGCTGTAACCTTATTGTCAACTATATTGGCATTCATGTGGAACTGTCTGACAAGGCTGTCTGTGTTGCAGCAGGTCAAAGTACTGAAAAGTCAAGTAGGAGGACATGCCCTAACACACAGACTAAACAGAAGCCTAAATTTATTCTTCTATTCTGCAAAGAGTGGGAAATCCAGTGTGAGTGCGTAGGCAAGCTGGTGAATCACTGCTGTGTGGCAAAGACAACAGAGACAGAGAAAAGGCAAAGAGACAACCAGAGACTGTGGAAGGCCAAACAGGGCCTCTATCCACAGCAGATAAGAATTCCATACTATATAACATTAATTTGGAGAATAATCTTAGATTATTACCTGTCCGGTCGAATTTTCAATGACTTGCACCAGTGGGGTCCTTGTTGACATTTTTGAAAGACTTGAAGTCAGAAAGG
>JAOVVB010080808.1:0-13662 GCA_028570985.1 Heterobranchus longifilis
CATGAGAGAGAAAAAGTGGAGTTCAGGTTCTTGAGTGAAATTTAGAACAGAAACAAGACCTTTGAGTATCTTGTTGTGCAGTATGAACACACCCACACACACACACACACACACAATCATTAAATCAGTAATAAAGAACAGTTTGTTTTCTGCTGGCCTCTGAGTCCAGGCGAGTGAACAGACGGGTCATTCTAGTGTTTTTGCTGGGCTCACCTCTGGGCTCCAACACCAGTCAAAGCAATTACACAAATAAGCCTCTGCAGTTCATTCCTGTGTGAGAACAGCAGACGTGTCAGATACCTTCGCAATTCTAATTGAGAGAAATCTTTTTGCAGATTCACGCCTCTTTAACAATGCCTGCCACTCGAGACCCTCCTCGCAGAAAGCGGCTGCTGTTTGTTGCTGCTTGTGTTGTCCTTCATGTCAAGTGTTTACATCAGTTCATTAGAGACCAAAAACAGCTAAAAGAAAAGGTAAAATGTAAGACAACTTACACTCGTTAATGAATACTAATCTGCTGGATGTGTAAATGAGTAAATAAATTCACCATATCAACTTTATATGTCAGTGTTGTTTCAGCGCAGTACGTTTTATCAACATTTATAAAGTCACGTTCAGATCACATGTATATGAGCTGATCAGAAGGAGGAGGGGATGGTAGATGGGCTGTAACCCATCATGGCTTATTGTTGTTGTATGCTTGCATTGTATGCATTGCCGTTTGCACATGTTGTATGCTTGTACTGTATGCATTACCTTTTGCACATGCATTGTTTATTTATTATGTATTTCCTGTCCTGCATATTTGCATGCTGCTTTTATTGTGTTGCACTAAGCTGTGTTCTCTTACCTGTGTCTTTTTTCTCTGTGTTTTCAAAGTAACATCAACCTGCCAAGGGACAGCAGATGGAAACTAGCCTGTGGCTAAAATCTGGCGTATTTACATTTCTCTGAATGTTCATTAATATGCATTGTCCCTCCCAAATAAACAATAAATAAATAAATAAATATCGGCGAGACATCTGCCAAGCAGCAGACAGCAGGAGACCACTGTTCGACACCAACAAAACCAGATGTTTTTTTAACGAGACGTCGGGCAAATTTTTAGTCGTGGTTCTGGCAACAAAAACATGTATTTTTTGATGAGATGTCGGGACATTTTTAGCCATGGTTCTGGCAACAAAAACGAGTATTTCCTAATTTTTCCCATTTTTAGCTGTGGTTCTGGTGACAAAAACCAAGCCAAAACTACCACATTAACCACTGCCTTGTCACAACATAAAATAAAAAATGTCAACATATCCGCTGCATATGAAATGTATAAATGTTATGTATCTGTGGTTTGCAGAAACATACGATTGGGTTGGTTGTTTTTACAGCTTGTTTCCGGGGCCCCAAAGTGACCCAGAAATTCATCCATTCATGCAGGTTTAAAGTATTAAAGTATTAAGAGGAAATAACCAAAAAGAAAAAGCTAAGGTGACAATGAGATCCTAGTTCCTAGGAGTGTAGACAGAGAAAGGAAATTGATATGATTGCTGGATTTAAAGGGACGTATATTGGCTATACCCGTCCTTTGTCCTGCCAATAATTCCATCAGTGAGCTGCAATAAGAATCCCCTGTAGGATGATTGAGTTGGTAATAGTAGCCATGACTCTTAATGTGTCCCTCTGTTTAGGACTTGACTGAATAATTTATGCATGAGTAAAATGATCAGTAGTAAAGCTTTTAGAATCAAGTGCTATTTCTGTAACAACATCCTGCAGGGTCATGACCTTTGCCTTGTTGTATGATACCAGCTTTAAAGACTGAACTGTGTATGAAAAGAGAAGGGAGACTTGGAGACAGGGAGACAAATGACAAAAAAAAAGACAGACAAATGGAGAGACGGATTAGGAGAGAAAAGGGGAAGTTATAAACAAAAGACAGAGTGACAGAGCAGTGGGAGGTATATGCTGTTTGTCAGCACAAAGAGAGCGAAATGTCAGTTTTTGTGCTGCATCAGTGAGTGATGGCTGCCATTATCCCACCCAATGGGTATAAGCAGGCGATATTAGCACACTGTTTCCACACCCAGATGAAACAGGCAGAGTTCTCCACAGTGGGGATACCCAGAGCCAGCATGGAAAATGGAGTGTGAAAGCATGCGAGGCATAAAGATTGGTGGGGGGAGATATAAAAAGACTAGGGGAGGGAGGGAAAAAAAGGAAATAAAGAGAGAAGAAAAGGAGCAAGTGTCGCCACGCACTAAAGACAAAATCACAAGAAGGATAGTGTCAAAAAATGGAGGAAGAGAGGAAGTAAGAACAAAGGAACTGAGTGTCCCTGTTGTTTCAGAAGATCCTGCAGAGTTTTAAATATAATGGTGTCTCTTAACATAGACCACACGGTGTGATCTGACATCCATTGAACAAGGTGGCTGAGGCAGATATGGTGGTTTGGGGCACTGCAGTGGGATGCTCACAATGAGAGATGTAATTATAGAACAAGCACACCTCACTAGCTCTCTTAACACAGAGGGAAACTACCTGTAATTGTTTAAGCTGTATGAATGGGTGTGTGTGTGTGTGTGTGTGTGTGCGTGTGTGCGTGTGTGCGTGTGTGTTGCGTGTGCGTTGCGTGTGTGTGTTGTATAGGCCTATATAAGAACCATGTCAATGAGACACCCTGAGCCTTAGTAATGCCAAAGAAATAATACTATTTTAATAAGAAGATTTTTTTAGTAATGCCCCCCCAAAAATATTGATAGTGCAACATGAAACAAATTAATATCAATGCATTGTATGTCACTCCTATTATTATGCATTTTTGCATGCTCTGACATTTGGAACTACAGTTCCCATAATTTCGGGGCTTGGGGGGGGATATAACCAGGAAGTATGTCGGCATGGCGTTAGTGCATCAGTGATAACGCTGTGGGCTACAACTTGAGTCGCGTCTTTTTTTATTTTTAGCCTATATTTGATTGCATTTGGCTAATTGGCAATTGTGTGTGTGTGTGTGTGTGTGTGCGTGTACTCGCCACAATCCCCTGCAGTTACAGCTGTGGAAGTATGGGGGGCGATAGAGCGCTCGGACCTCCGCCAGATCAACCGACGAAGAAGAAAACCGGCGCTGATTTTGAAGTTTGAAGAAGAATGTGCAGACTTTATCAGACAGGTGTGGCTCTGCTGTTGCTGGCGTGGGAATAAACCATCTAACCTCTGCTTTTAACATCGGGCCTTGTTACATTACATGTCAGCCACACTACCACAGGAAACATATTGCACAGGTAACGTTAAGTGTTTTGTTTTTTGTCTTTTTACCAACGTAACGATCGGTAAGTTAGCTATGCTAAGTAAACACAAACATGCTAATGTTAATGTTAGCAGGCCGATAGTGTCATTATAGGCACAGTTAAACTTGGTGCAACATTAATTTAGCTAACAAGCTCGAGAGATGTTTTGAATACAGTGTGTAAAAAGTCATGGCGAACGCTTAAACATAAGTAGCAAAGATGCTTTAGCACTGTAGCTAATGTAACGTTAGTGTTTCATTTCACATGTTTGAAGGTTAACTTACTGACATGAAATGTAGTATCAGTAACTGGCTAATTCAACGCTAACAATGCAAAACGTCAACAAAATATAATGAAACATTAACTAGCATTATCACCCATGTTTCTCTACTAATGTAACGATAAGCAGCTGCAGTCAGACAGTCACGATGGAGTCGTCTGTGGTGAACCTGTACAACCAGTTCCAGAGTCTGAGAGCGCAGGTGGACGGCCTGAATGAGGGCATTGAACCACGTAAGTTATTTCCACACTTTGATTTGGTATTTGCCACCTCTCCAGAAACCTGTCAGTGAAACACCGTGGAGCCTAAGTACTTTTAAGTGTAGCTAAACTGGTCTGTTATGCAGTATTTCCCATCCTTTTCCCTTTTCTATCATTGTGTAAACTGACGACTCCTGACTAAGTAACACATTTTATGGATATTTCATATTCTTTTCAGTACATAACAATAACAGTACAGCATAACTGATAAACTGTGCAATTAACCCAAATAGTGAACACAATAACTGCAAGAAGCATTTTGAGCAGATTATTTTCTGTGAATATTTAATCAAAGATGAGTTTTACTGTTATTTTCAGGAACTTTGAATGCAGTTCTCTGTCTGTGCTGTGTATTTGTTAGCATTTGTAACAATCATACATAATAAAAAGCTTATTTTTTTGACAAATGTTCTTCTCCCTGATGCTTGGCCATTGTTCTATTAGCTCTTTGGTTGTTTTAACTTTTCTAATGCAGGGCAAGTGAGATTTGTTAACGCTTATATGAAGTTTATATGGATTAAACAATAATCAAAACTTTAAAAATATCAATTTACTTTAGTTTTAGTGAATGAAATGCTGAGATATAGGCCAGCTGTGTATTATTACTATTATTACTATTCTTAGCCACAGGCAGTGAATGCAGAAGCAGTACTGAGTGTGCTAGTAAAGGCTAACAGGACTGCAGACATGCTGTGGAAACTGATGGTGCCGCCCATGACACAAATGGGGGTTGAAATAGCTATTGGGGTGTACTGAAAATTTCCATTTCAATAGTCCAGATAATGCAATTCATTTCCATTGTAACTAACAGAAAAGCACTGTTACTCATTTGTTCACTTCACTTTACAGCAGAGCACTCTGTCTTTTTGTCCTCTATCTTAAGGTAATTTGCATCATTGCTGCTGCAAACTAATGGGATATTTGGAGGCCTAATACACATACCCACCACAGAAGAATAGTATATAGTGCACAGCAGCAAATACAACAATCTCCTCTTTTGTTATCTTATTCAGAGTTCCTCCAGATGGCAGTGAACTTTGAGGAGTGCCGTAAGAAGTGGCTGCGGGCAGGCGAGGAGCTGGTTTCCTGTAAAGAGGTTCTGGCTAAAGCAGAGACTGAGAGGGGAGCCCTGGAGGTCAAACTAAAACATGCTCGCAACCAGGTGGATGTGGAGATCCGCCGGCGGCAGAAGGCTGAGGCAGTCTATGAGAAGCTGGTTGGTGCAACACTACTTATAAGTCTTGTATCTGCATGGTTCTTATTATGGGATAAATTAGAAAAAGATAAAAATCTAGAAGTTAATCTTCAGATAATGCCATCGCCCACCTTGTATGTGAACAGACTTTAACTGGTGATTGTTCATTATAATAATAATGCATTTTCTGCATTTGTCTGTGTTTTTTTTATTTTTTATATATGGACCTATCTCTGGGTGTAACAGGAACGTCAGCTCCAACTGATCCGGGAGCTGCTGATATCAGACAACGGTAACAGTGTCCACCTGAGTGAGGAGCAGCGCTCCGCCCTGGCCTTCCTCAGTGCCCACTCGCAGGCAGCACAGGCTGCCAAGGGCAACCTCAACTCCAGTCGAAGGTCAGATCCTCCACGTCTGCTTCTGAAACAGCTGTAGGAGCACCACTATTGTTGTACTGATGAGGCAATAATCTAAACATGGTGCCTCATCCTTTTGTGAGCTTTCATGTATATTAAGGGTACTGTTGCACTTTATGTAGTTAGTGAATACACTGTCAGCCAATAACTGTATAGAGGTGCAGCATACATACTGTACACTGTAGGGGATGGAATTCAGTATGTGAAATATGAGTTCCATAGGGCAGTGGTTCCCAGACCTTTTTGCAAGGCCCCCCTTTTGTAGATAAAACAAAATGCACCCACATAAAGACAAGCTCTCGACAGAGGCAAAATAGAAGTTAATTAATGAAATCGATCCTGTAGGGATCCTTGACAGCAGTCACTGATGTCTCTGTCTATCTGGTGTTTGACATTAGTACTCCTGTCACAAATTAAAAATATGAAATCTTTGGAGGCCCATGTCCAGTTTACAAACAGGTGGATACAGTATCTTCAGATCTACAAGTCAAATACCAACTACACAATCATCCGGACTAAGATAAGAGAGCTAATGTTATGCTAACTGAATGCTAACAAAACACATTGTCTAACCATGCATTATTAGCCTACTGGTACCTAGCAAAAATAAACGCGTAACGTCAGTCTACCTTTGTGTCTGACTGTATACTATATTTAGTGTTTTGAATTGTATTCATTGTGTAGTGTTTTGTGTTAGTTCAGCAGCTCTTCTTGACACTCACAGTAAACAGCGAGCGGATGCCACTCTCGCCCTTTATCCTTCACAAATGGCCGAATTACTGTCGATGACATCACATTCACATTCCCTATATTAAGCTTGAGTGATATTAGTGATACTGATAATACCAGAATATTGTGTCATTATCCAACTAGCCGTGGACACAGGAAGATTAAATGCTGACTTTAATCTATTTTGCAGGTTAACCACCATCGATGAATCAGCTTCTTTGCTGTCAGACATCAGCTATGACCAAACGGACGACTCTCTGGTATATTGACCCATTTAGAAGTTTCACTGTCTATTTTAGGAGAACCGCTGATTTGAGGATCAGATAGTGTAGTTCATTAAGTACTATGGTCTATCTCTCCACTTTACCTGTAGGACTGGGATTCCTCTGCGATGAAGACTGTGAGACTGCGGAAACGCCAGAAACGAGTGAGTCACGTTTTTATTTTGAATACATACCTTTGTGCGTGCATTAACAATGAAGTAATCTTGATAAAACATTTTTATTTTATTCATGTGTTTCTATACATCAGCACAACATTGTCATGCCATTTGGTGTGCAGTTTTCAGTTCAGTTGTACAGTAAGTGTTTTTTTAAAGTTGCGGTACATTTGAATCCACAGCGTTCCTCCAGAAAACTCTGTGAGATTCCTCCACAGGCGATGAAGAAACCTCGCTCCACTGGACGCACATCAGATAGGGTAACGCTGACCTCTGCAGCTGAATGTACTATATAACACTAACATTTGAAAACTGTAAAACAGCTTGATTATAAATAGCAGACAAATATAATGGCTGCAATATTGCTTTTCTTCTAAACTCAAATATCAGACAATTTGGTTGGAAAGGGCATTAAATATTTATTTTTCCTTTTGTTTTTCATATGATTCAGATGAATGAGTCTATAGTGGCCAAAACCACCATCACTGTGCCGGTGAATGGTGGTGCTGTCGAGGCCGTCTCCACCATTGAAACTGTGCCTTACTGGACACGCAGCAGAAAGAGCGGTGAGGATTTTGTAGATGCTCTTTTTTTGATCCTCTTTATGGGTCCTTTACAACAAAAAACAACAACATTAATTAGACTATAAAACCAATGTATCCCTTTTTTTTTTGTTTCTTCACTGGTTTGGGCATTTTACCAACATGTGACTGCACCTACAGTTGCTCCAGCATGGGGTGATACAACCGCTACTGACCTTTCCGAGACGACAAGTGAGGCTCCCAGCACACCCGTCCCAGATTTCCCATACCAGCTCCGAACCCCGAGAGCTAACAGAGGAGGAAAGAAGCACCAGTTCATCCCCAAAACAGTAAGACTGTATCCTTATTGTTGTGTCTGCATCAGCACCACCTTGTTGAAGTACTACTAATTGAAGTATCTACTAACATTAGGCACTGTGTTCCCTCCATCACTAAGGTGATCAAGTCTGAGTTCTGTGCACCATGTGGAAGAAGAACAAAGTTTGGCAAGATGTACCTTCGCTGCCAGGACTGTAGGATTGTGACCCACCCAGAGTGTCGTGACGGATGTCCCCTGCCCTGTAATCCCACCGCTGTTAGCACTCCCATTAAAAACACAGAGGTACATATGTTAGGGCCGGGCCACTAATCACATTTTATTTAAAAAATGATTATTGTGCCGCATTCCGTTTCACAGTGACGCTCTCGTCTTGTCTTGTGTTATAAATCCAGCGCACCCCCTTTCATTTTGCCTGTTTTTGCTGAGTTACTGACTGGATTATGTTGAATATAGTTTGCCAAAATGTTGAATTCATGTTTATTTATTATTTTATATTATTTATTTAAATGTATATATATTTAATTTTTTTTTTGTATTTATTTATCTATTTTTTAAACATTTATTTTCCTATGTTTTTCAGTTGAATTATTTTTAAAGAATATCCAGAATTATTATTATTATTTTTTAAGTTAAATAAATGCATGATGTTTCCAAAGTCAATGAGTAATCGTGTTAAATATGATTAGGATTTTTGCCATAATCGAGCAGCCCTACATTAATGGCATGTTTACACCGTTTTTCGTGATTTTCTATTACTTTCATGTCTATATTAATTGTATATATTTTGTGTGCAGACCACCCTGGCTGACTTTGCTCCAGTCACGTCTCCAAAGATCCCCGCTTTGGTTATCTACTGCATTAAGGAGATTGAACACAGAGGCCTACATGAGGTGAGACCGACTTTAATAAAGTCCTTGTTTACTTGTCACCTTCATGTTATGCTCTGATCCTTTTCCCTCGGGCGATTACAAAAGATATTTTCTCTCTAATTAGTTATCTCGTTCAGTAGTAACGATATCACAGGCCGCCAGACAATGAGAGCTGGTTTCTGTTATCTTTTCTTTGCCCCAGGTTGGCCTGTACAGAGTCTCTGGCCACGAGCGCGTGGTGAAAGAACTGAAGGAGAAGCTGATTAGAGGAAAAACTCTGCCTCCTCTTCACAAAGTGGACGACATTAACGTCATTACAGGCGTCCTCAAAGACTTCCTGAGAAACCTCCCCGAGCCGCTGCTCACCTTCCAACTCAACAAAGTCTTCATGGAAGCAGCCGGTGAGTTTCTGACGCTTCTACAATCTCTGACAGAGAAGACTGCTGTATCCACAGCGGTCTGTGTCTGTCTGAATTAGGGATGCACAATATATCGGGCTGATAAATGACTAGTAATGGGGAAATGTATATTATTATCTATTATTGTGATAATTAAAATAAATTATCAGCCGATAGCGCAGCATCTACACACTCCGATACAGTAGGTGGCGGTATGCACCTTTAAAATTGGTATGTGATCGGCCAATAAACATAGATAGATAGATAGATAGATAGATAGATAGATAGATTGAAATGTTTATTTCGAATATGCAAGGAACAAAAACAAAAAGTATATATTGTTTCCAAGACAATTAGAAAAAAATATCTTTTTTTTAAAGAAAGGCATCGTAAACAATTGTAAAGCAAAGAAATATGCATATTCGAAAAGGAGTGAGAAGAAGTATAACTTATTTGCTCCCACCCCTTCTCTGTAAATCAATAAATAACAATAATAATAAGCTGCCTTGCTGTCTGTACCTATCTATACACTAATATCTATTTTTAGTCTCATTTCTGATATCACATATCAAAACATATAAATGTATATACATGTATGTATATACATATATATTACATATACACATATTCTACCACATGTGCATGCATTCACGCATACACATACACGTATACAGTAGAAATACTACAGAAAAGAATAATAAAAACAGTAGTGACTATAACCCCTGGTGATTTCCAACACCTCCGTCATCCCTGTACCTCTTAAGGATTGTCTTTATACTTTTTAAAAAACTGGTTCATATTTGTACACTGCTTTAACTCCATGTGAATGAAAATAAGATTAATATAGATAAATGGTTATACTAATAAAACTATACATTTTGGTGATGCAAATAGATATCCATGAGTTCTGAACACAGCACTTCTGGCAGCCATTTTTAGAAAAATATTTCTTAGTGGCCTCCTCTGGTCATTACCGCATGGCAGGTAGCTGGATAAAAGGTCAGGACTTTTAGTAAGTTTGGTTTAAATGTATCTTAATATATCATTGACATTACCATATTTATAAATGAAAGACAACTTTACATTATTTAACATTATTTAACTTTATCTATAACCAAATATATTGTGCTTGTAAATGTTTTGCCACCTCTTTTCAACCAAAAGCAGCAGCAGCAGCAACAACCAGCAGCAACCAGCAGCAGCTGCACCCTGCAGGACAGGTATGTTAGCCACTCGCTCCAGACACCTGTTCTGTTGCTAAAATGGAAATAAAGTCAACTGAAATGAATAAATAAATCATAAACTTTATTTTAAATAAACATTTCAAGGAGGAAATTAACGTTTTGATGACGGGAGGACCCACAACCTGTCGCCAGGTGCGTGCATTGCTAGCTAACTAGCTAGCTAGCTGGATTAGATAATGCTAACAAAACCAATCCAGGTTGGAGAGTTTTCTGCACTTGAGTGTGGTACTGTGACCAGCAGAGTGGACATGCTCACTGTGAAAACACATGGATGATACAGGAGCAACATGCAAGTCTGGACATAACTAACGGTACCTTTTTTTTTTAAAGGCCACGGGAGGAGGACTTCAGCAGAAACAAACTGACGGGGTATCGTTTACGACCAGAGGGCAACATGGAGTCGATTTTCGAGTCAAGACGAATCAACAATTAGTAAGTGCAAATTATTTTTATCCGCAGTGTCTGTTTTGCGCGCGTGCGTGTGTGTGTGTGTGTGTGTGTGCGTGCGGCCTGGACAATGTTTTTGAACTTTTAAAGCCGGGTTTAAGTGTTTTATATTGTTTATTATTGTTCTATTGCGTTTATATTGAGCTTTGCTATTGTTAGCTAACTGAGTTTGTGTTGGCAAAGTGAGCTTGTGTGCATGTAAACGTCTGGGGCCTATTCACAAACATTGTGAGAGTACTACTACAATCAGAGAGCTCCTCACTTAAACATCCTCCTCACGCCTAAACATCTCGAGCAAGGAGTCTGGCTTAGTAGTGATTTAGAAACAGCAACTGTGAGTAAGGAAGGACAGAAACTTTGACCTTAGTGAGGAGGTGTGGTTCACCCCATTGCTATGTATGACTCATTCTTTTAGAAGGATGTGATTGGTTGATCAAAAAAAGAAAGGTGTGATAGATAGATAGATAGATAGATAGATAGATAGATAGATAGTTTGTGTGATCACTCTGCTGATGGAAGGTTGCGACAGACTCAGATCTTATGTCATGTACACACCAGATGCAAATAAATTAATTAGTGCGAATTAATTACTTATAAAGTCAATGTAAAGATGCGATTAGACACGAGTTCCGGGCGAATGAATTCGCGACGCGAATGACTCTTATTCGCTTGAGTTGAAAAATCTGAACTTCCGCGCCGAGCTATGCGAGTAATCGCACGAATGAGTCAAAACAAAAGAATCCAGCTTCCAAACTTGTGCGAATTAAGCGAATAGATTATTTTATTCGCGTCTGGTCTGAACACAACATTAGTGTTGTGATCGCTTTAATTTCTGGCGTTATTTCGTTGGGTGGGAGATATATCGCATCTCTAACGAGATCGACCACAAACCTTATCCCTGCATGATCTGATCTGTAGCGTTTCATTAACACTCATTCAGCACTTAAAGAATATTTCTCCTCTGCTTAAGAAACTCTTAAGCCTCTTAAAAGTCCTCATCCCTCCTCCTAACAGTTTTTCACGCTTTGTGAATAACTTTTATCTTTACCAGGATCTACTCTTAACTTTAAGGAGAAACTTAGAAAACGTCATAATTCTCTGAATTTTCTTAGAATTTTGCCACTAGGAGCAACTCTTTGGACTAGCTTTCTGAATACTGCCCCTGGACTTGGGTTGTTTTTGCTTCATGATTGTGTTGTGTTGGGCACATTTCTATCCTTGTCATCTGCCTGACTTGGTATTAATTAGTTGCCTACACATTGCTCTGACATCTGTTCTTTTACTGAATAGTTTTATGAATCTGCAGCAGCTTCTAATCTCAAAACCTGCAATTATATACACTCAGTCAGTATATTAGGTACATCTATTAAAACTAACAGACCTTCACTTCTATTACATGAAGGTTATTAAATTCACAATTATCTTCATTATCGATCAGTCTGCCAGTTATTTCTCATGTAGGCTAATCGATTCGGCCTAATTGCTTGGCCTTTAAATTGTCAGATATTTCTTTTAAATAAATGTCTATAATGTGTTGGTCTATAGAGGAAAATGACCATTACTAGAGATGCACGGTATATATTGGTACTGCTAAATTATCAGCTGATAATGGGAAATTCATATTATTATGTATTATTCCGACAATTAAATTATAGCGGCCGATAAAACGAAGCCAGATTGCTTTCACAGATTACGTCAAAGCATTTAATTTGAATTTCTAAGCAAAATGCTCTATAAAAGCCCAAGTATGTTTGTGAAGATTTTTGATGTACTTTACTAGAAAAGCTATTTGAAGCGTTAGAACTTGTTTTTGTTGTGTTAACAATAGTGATGTCCGTGTATATTTAGTTAGGTCAGAGCTATGGAATATTAAATCACCCATCTTTGCTCACTACATCTTAGCCTTTCTTACCCTCAGGTGTGAATAAACTACGGCTTATGTACTTATTTTTAAAATACAAGAATGTGAAATTATCGGTTATTTTATCGGTACCGGCCATGAGAAGCAGGCAATTGTCGGTTATCTGTATCGGCTGAAAAAAACTGACAAATATTCATATTGTAGGAGATTAATTTTAGACTTTATTTACTTAACAAAATACTGTGATTACATATTGAATATCAAAATCATTGCTGTTTAATTTTATGGAGGTGTTGATTCAAATAGTTTGTCATTTTGGAGGCTGTAGTTTGTGGTGCTGTTGAATTGGATTGAGTTATACCGACAGGTGTTTCTAAATTTGCCATTGTTGATATAAAAGAGATGGACAAAATATAAGAAACACTCTTCAACCCAAACTGAATGTATTAGTGTAATGTATTAGACTTGAACCAATGCAAACCCTGCCAAAAGCTCCTTTTTTTTAGGCTGTACGAATCGTTTGTAAGTGGCCGTCAAGAGCCCGAGAGCTACTTTTATGTTTGCTGTAAAGGACGCAGGGGGAAAAAGGCCAAAGGGTTTTGATTCTTCACCAGAAGAGATGGATCTAATGCTACGCTGCAAAGCTGATCTAGGCCACACTCCTAAAGCAGCCATTGTGAATCGTGGTCCTTTAAAAATGCATGCTCGCTCTTGGCTCTGTATCTTTAATGAGGTGTGTCTGAAATATTTGATAGCCTTGTGCTCATTTGAAAAACAAATACGTTTATTTTCATTAATATTTGATACGGAAATGAATATATGTAAAACACATACATTAATTAGTCTGTTTTGATCAATTGTCTCTGTCTAATGCAGAACGAGTATTTCCGCACTGTAATTCCCCACAGGCTACCCCGGTGCATATCATTCTCTGGTGCTTCAGAGCAAAACCATTTAATTTTCAAAGTGGGATTTAGCATCTTTTAAGACTATGCACACTCGAAGAAATCATCAGTTTTCACTCAGCATTGAGGCACATCTGTAAAATGGATGTTTGTCACATTAAAATATGTTGCTTGAATGATGAATGAATAAATCACAAATGCAGATGTGACAAGTGAGAACTGATTTTGCCTTGGGGGCACATGCTGGGTATTTTATTGGCGGGTAAGGAACACACACTAGCAGTTAGCTCTACTGCCAGTTATGTTTCATATTGCATATTAAAGACATTAAACGTCTATAACATCAGCTGATATAACCTTCTGGGTATTTTCTCCTCACTGATGGAGGAAGTATTCAGATCAGTTACTTAAGTAAAAGTACTAATACCACACTGTAAAAATACTCTGTTACAAGTAAAAGTCCTGCATTGAAAATGTTAC
>JAOVVB010080817.1:0-13662 GCA_028570985.1 Heterobranchus longifilis
CTCACGGAAAGGACACAATGAATGTAATATAGGACATAACTCCTTAAAGCGGCCAGACAACTGTGGATTTGTTTGTTTTAGAGATAAGTAAAATGAGACAAAGGCACGTGCTGTTTGCACGAGGTTCTTTAAAAACATCTTGTCTCGTGGTCTTGTTATGATATGAAATCCTTCACAGCTTTCATGAGCAAGACACATGATTTAAAATAAAATATGATGAATCCAGCTAATGCCTGGAATATTTCTCACACCCACTCCATCAATGACACTGTAGTCAATAAATAATGCTAGGTGGTGTTAATATAGGCCTATTGGTTATTTCATTACATCTGATCAATTTTGTTTATACATGTTTCTGGCATGTTAGACTTTACAGGATAATTGAATGGATGGCTGAATATCAGGGTTGGACAAAGGGAAACACGTTGTAGACTTCCAATTTTGAGCATCAAATACTTCATTTCCTGCATTAGTGACTTTTTAATGCACCAATTTGTGCCTTTTCTGCCTCAATTTATGGTGGAAATGACTTTATTTTTGTCAAAATAAAAGGGGGACAAATGCACATGTTCTAAATATTGAGGGGGACATCCCCCCAAAATCTACGCCTATGCTTCCATTAATTCCTGGGGAGCCTAGGATAGCCTATAGAGACTTTTCGATGTTGAGTGCAGTGCACACAGTACCTCTGCTGATCAATAGAATTGAGCCCAATTATCTGATAGCTATTTGTATTTTTTTAGGTTTGATTTGTGTAGCCTAATTTGCTTTCAATTTGAACAAAGAACTCAGCATGTAGCCTATAAGATCATACCTGTGCTATAAGATATGCATGATTCTAGGCTGATCTATGACTTCTTGTTCTCTGCATGGCTAAACAGTGCCATCTGGCATATATTACTCGAATAACATTTGTATAATTAAGAATCTTTCTCTGTCTAGGCCTGTGCATTTTTGTACGGCCATTCCAATGTCAAAATTGCTTTTAGTTTTGTGACTACTTTCCACCAAGTGGAAGTAACAATTAATCACTGCTCTTTCATCAGTGACAACAAATGGCCTACAACAAAATTCATAAAGAACTGTTTGTCCCAGAGTTTTATCACAACAGTCCTTTTGGGTCAAATGCTTTTTGAAGCAGCACGGTTCTCTGCATGGTGAAACAGCGCCATCTGGCGTATATTAAGCCTACTCAAATAACATTTGATCTATTTGCCTATAGCCTATATTTTTGTATGACAAATCCAATGTCAAAATGGGAAATTGTTTTCTAACTAGTCCACCCATTGAAGAAGTGTCGGGCTATGAAGTAACAATTAATCACTGCACCTTCCCCAGTGACAATAAATTCAACATTATTCATAAAGAACTATTTGTCCCAGAGTTTTATCAGAACAATCGTTTAGGATCAAATGCTTTTTGTCAGCTAACTTCGGTCAGAATCAGAATTCGTTTTATGCACTGCAAGAAAGTAGTGTTTTTAGCACAGACTATGGTTTTTAGTCAATAGCACACCGCCTATATATTCACAGCCAATAAAATAGGTTTGTTTTATCACAAAAGTGTGTCTTGTGAAATTGTGCATGCTCTAACCAATCTTTCCAACTCAAATACACGTGGTGAAGTCATTGCTTAATACTTGTGACTTTTTTAAACATCGCCGCTGGAGGGAGCCAATGTGACAAGTATGAGCTCAGCTTTCTGGAGACACTTATCCTGGACTAGGCATGAAAATTACCTTCTCATACTAAACTATAGCAACTAACCTGAGCAGTTGGGACGCAAAATCGGATCCCAGTTCATCGAAGAAACTGGAAAGTTGGGAATACACATGCAAGACCATCTATGGGAATACATCCCCCACCGATGGGGGAGCTTTGGTACAGACGCACATGCTGGTGCCCGAGCAGCTAAGACAGGCTCCCAACGGGACCAATCAGAATCGCCCTAGAACAACAAACGTCCAATGAACGCCCGCTTTACAATGTGTAAGGCGGGACTTCCGAGTGGGCGTTTGGGAGACAGTAGGAAGAGGAGGTCAAATGCAGCGTTGTTTTTGAAAAATGTGAGGCTGTCTCCAGGAAAGATACACAGGTAGATTAATTGTGTTGGAATTACAGTAGACGATATAGTTTACATTGCTGTTATTAGAGTTACGAGTCTGGAATTAGTGTGGCGGTGTTGGGTGTGGTTTGTCCCTGTCATAACGTTATTCGGGTGACAGATAACGTTAGCTAGCTAATGCTAACAGTACATGTCGCGTGCTCGTAAACAGCTCAATACCTAACGTTACAACCGGAGTAAAATATGACTATTGCTAGACAAAAGTCCATATTATCATCTGTATAAAGTTAATGCATGGTGCATCTACGCAGACCATTAGCTTTAGCTGCGAAGCTCGTTAGCTAGCTGCACTTTACTGACATTTACTTTGTCTTTGGGGAACTTGGGCCACGGTCACAGCTGTCATGTTTCACTCTGTGCCCCGTCGTCCGATCTGTGAGATCGGTGTAAATACAATGAGGCTTCAAAGCAACAGCAGGCCATTCAAGCGGACCGTCGAGGAGGGCAGAGGAAAGCTCGAGAGGGTCCCATGGCTGGGCAGGAGCATGGGCCTGCTGTTGTCCTGGCTCCAGAGGGCAGGTATCGGTGCGAGTGAGGCCGCAGGATCTGGCCAAAAGAAGAAGGGCTTGCTTTCCATATTTGCGGACCACTGCGGCTTTGTGACCGGACAGAGGCTCCGGCGTGCTTGCCAAATCGGCGAACTTTACTCCAACCTGTACTCCGAGCGGACCAGGTGGACCCTGGTCGGGAACATATGGCGCAGATTTCAGAGCAAACACACCCCCAATGGGAAACTCGTCGCGGCCCTGGCTGGTATCTTCATGTGGGAGAATGAGAAGATTCAAGATGAGGAAATCCACAGGTTTGATATCTTTCTTTTAACATATATGGAATGACAGATTTACAGGAAGAAAAGCTGAATAAATGAGTGGAGTCATAAATACAGATACAAACTCAATGGTTTGATGAGTATGAAAATGTTGTGAATGATATCACATTCATCAGATCTCTTACCCAGTTGAACACCTACAGGAAATATTGGACTAAAATGTTAGACGGCCATCATCATTAGAGCCCCAAATGAGGGAATATCCTTTGGAGAATGGTGTTCATCGCTCTAGTAGTTACAGAGACTTGTGTAATCTATGCAAAGAAGCATTGACAGCAGCTCAACACCTTACTAAAAAAAGAATATAGTTTCCATTCTATTTGTAGTTGCAAAGCAGCATTCCATATTGATTTGACTATTATCTGTAATGTCGACTGTCCAGTATGCTTAACCTGTCCTGTTGTTTGTGTCAATTTGAAGGTGTGGACTTGAGCTACATGCACTGGAGGCTGTGAAACGTCAAAACACAGTTTCAGCGGCTGGGCAGGTTGAACCTGGCTGGGAAGTTGTGGTGGAGAGAAAAGGCCTTAGGGTGTGGAAGCGACCCATACCCGACAGTCACCTCTATGAATACAGAGGTCAGCCAACTCACAATCTCACATGTGTAACCACTAGGTATCTGAAACGCAGATAAAGCACACATTTAACTATTTCTGAGTTGCTTTTGTGCTTTGAGTTTCCCCTGCTACTTTAGTTGTGGTGTTATTGGTATGAATTGTCTGAAGAGTAAGCATCCTTTTTATTTATGTTTTACTTGCAGTGTTGGGCTCTTACAATGACGTCACCCCAAGGCAGTTCTTCAATGTACAGGTACAGATTTTTCAAATGTCCTTATGTGCTACTAGGAATATATCAGTTCAATTAATGAATACATTAAGTGAGAAAATGATAACTTATTCTGCTGAGGTACTGGCTTACAATAAGAACAACAGGAGGGAGAAGAGAGCAGCACTCTTTTCATTATCAGGGTTATGTGTGTACAGCAATCACTCCTGAAGTCTGACAAATGAACCATGGGGAATTTTTGCATTACTGAAATAAAATTACAATTTTGCAAGCGGATCCAACTGCTCATGGTAGTAATTTGGTTGAAGGTTTAATATTTATAGCAGTGGGACTTTCACATGTGTTTATTTTTTCATGGATTGTGTTTATGGTATAAGCTTGTTTTGTGTTTCCCAGCTGCTCTTGCACAACCGACATGTTTGCACTGCTCGTGTGCAGCAGCACAAAAGCAATGCTAACACTCCCTCTATGTGCTATATTAAGCACCTTACCCTTGACTTATGTTTCCCCTTTCCCCCAGTTGGATACAGAGTACAGAAAGAGGTGGGATGCTCTGGTTATCAAGCTTGAAGTGGTGGACAGAGATGTCGGTACAGGCTCTGAAGTTGTGCACTGGGCTACACACTTTCCTGTGAGTTTCTGTTGATTTGTTATTAAAAGGGAGGAGGCTATTTGTCTCACATAATGTGTGTTTACAGGGAACTTTTTCCCTCTTTGTTTTGTTGTACAAGCAAAGTATGATTGACCTTGCCTTATCGTGGTTAAGAGCAACTACTCGCCAAGTTTCAGTATATTGATGTGTTTTTATTTTAGATTGTCAGCTATTAAATAATCTTGTTTAATCTCCCCTTACAGTATCCCATGTACTCGAGGGACTATGTGTACGTGCGCCGCTATGATGTTGATGTAGACAACAACCTGATGATCCTGGTATCCAGGTGGGACTTAAAAATGAATTAGTCAAATATGGTTTAGTTTTTGATATATCACTAAATGAGTAATTTCTGTGTTTTTCTTTAATCTTATTTTTGTATTTGTAATTCTGTTGTATAGAGCCGTGCAGCATCCCAGAGTCCCGGAGACTCAGGAATTTGTGAGAGTCCATTCATACCAGTCAAAGATGGTCATCCGCCCTCACAAGTCCTTTGATGAGGTTTGTTGCTACACAAATTACTTTAACTTGCATCCAGGGTTCTGTGTTTTGTAGCCGCTAGGGGTGTAACGGTACGTGTATTCGTACTGAACTGTTTCGGTACAGGACGTTCGGTTCGGTATGTGACATTGGTCCAACACCCTGTCACACAAACACGTCAAAATAGTCTATTTATGTCTGGCACACGCGGAACAGAAATTCTGGAGCACGAGTTTTACCTGGAATGTTTTGGCAGCGCCCCAGCTGTTTTTCTGTCAGCTGTACTGTAGCTTGCTAGTCAGCTTAGCCTGGTTAGTCAAGCTCAATGGACAACGATTTGTGTCAAACTATACGCCGACATTTGTTCAACTGAAGTCGGGTATGTCTGAGGAAACATTTAATTCACAACAGCGTCACCTGAATTTGGTTCGACACCTCGATTAGCGGAACGAAACAAAAACAGACTGGAGCATGAGTCCATTCAGGGAGCCTCCCACTGCAGATTCAGACCATGCAAACATATAATTAATGCTATAAAATGTTTATTGCTGCATATATACACCCGCACATAGAGGATACCGAATTAAAGCATATGATCAAAGTGCTTAAGACCTGCTACAACAGGCCTTCATGTGTGCATTTTAAGATTAGTCAGTCCTGCCTGCCCTGTATAAACGAGCACAAGGAATTATCAACGGGTTAGAGTCTTATGATGGAGCATAGGGCTGAACGATTTTGAAAAAATATCTAATTGCAATTATTTTGACTGATATTGTAATTGCGATATTAGAGGGAATGATCATTTTTATGTAATTATTCTTATTTTTTATTGAAAAACATCATGGTGTGACTTTTGCGAGGATCTGCACCAAACAAAGATTTTTTTTCTTCAATCTGTAGAATACGATTTGTAGGCCAGGACATTTCGATTAATTGTTGAGCCCTAATGGAGCATTACTGGAATTTGTGTTATTTATTCTTTTCTTATTGACAATATGTCAGTATTTAAATGCCTTGACTGCTGCAGTAGGAATTATGGCCAATGAGCCACTGTTTTAAAGTTTAAGTCTTTCAAAATAAAAGAAAAAATTATAGACATTCATTATTATTTTCATTGTCCCTGCTGCACCGAAAACGTACCGAACCGTGACCCCAAAACCGAGGTACATACCGAACCGTGAATTTTGTGTACCGTTAGTAGCCACTGAGTTTGACATGCATGTTTATTTCTTTACAGAATGGATTCGATTACCTGCTGACCTACAGTGACGATCCTCAGACTGTCTTTCCCCGTTACTGTGTGAACTGGATGGTGTCAAGTGGTGAGCTCTTTAGGGCTGTAATGATTATTTTAACTCATATTTCATTATTTTTTGTTTACATTGACATTAAGCAGCAAATCCTCACACTTGGAACTTGTACATTTGCATTCAGATTTCTATGCATTTTTATGCTTTGTGAATGTATTTCTTTCCTTGCATACATTTCATGTTTTCCCGCTGAGTATGGATATTCTACCCTGATAAAGAGACTCTCCCTTTGCACCTGGCAGGTATGCCTGATTTTCTGGAGAAGCTGCATACTGCTGCCTTGAGGGCCAAGAATTTGGAAGTGGGGATCTACGACTACGCAGGCGTCATTAAATCCAGCGACACCAACCGCCAGCCGAGCCAGGAGCGCCTCACTGGAGAAAAGCCACACACCACAGGTGGTCCGGGACAGATCTACGCTTGAGATGGACATTTTCTAGACCGGGGGGGTGATGTTGGTGTTTTCACTTGCACTTGAACCTCAATCAAACTCTCCAGCCACAACGTTTTGGGTAGATTGCATGAACTGCAAATGGAAGTTGCAACCTACATTAAAGACAAATAGACAGTATGTCCATCCGTAGACATGGTTATAATGGTTGTAGATGAGATGTCTCAAGAACAATGGACTGTTGATGACAGCATTACTGTACTTTTGGGGAAAATGTTGCCATAGAACATTTTCATCCAGACTGCTGTCATTGGCACTATTTGTTTGCTCAGCCAGGCAATGCGACGTGGCATTTTTTTGGCCTCCTTTGGTAACGATGTGAGTCTCAGAACCGTTGGTAAGATCGAGCCAAAATTCCTAATTGTAGAGATGCTTTTGCCAAAACACTGTTTCTTCCATTTTAACGTTCTATGTCTCGTCTTCCATTGTTCGACAAGGCTCGACTTTAAAGGCTGTTCAGACCGCGTGCAGCCACATTACTGTATTAGTGTCTGTGGCTGTGATTTCAGCGAGATGTTGTGGAAATGGTTTTGCATTGGACATAGAACGGTTCCGGACTATCTTCTGATGGGCATTATCACTGAAACATAAAACTACGGCCTACGATTTCTGCACTGACCGATGAAGGGCCTCTGCAAGGAATACTTATTTCATGGATTTAAAGAAACTGGTTTCTTATTTGCAGCGTGAGTGATTGATTTTCACGTGACTGGATGGGATGGATTAAAAAACAACAACTATTTATGCCATTATTGGAAAATTTGTCCACAGATTTGAAAATGAAAACTAGGGCTTTTTTTTGTGTTTTGAGGATGGCCTTGTTTTGCTGTCAGCACAGTTGAGGTTTCACGCTGCTCATCTCATCATGTCTGTTTGAAACTGCCAGTGTTGACAAAACAGCCTTCTGAAGATAAACCTGTCCTTCAGCATTAGGGGCATAGTGTCTTATAACAACCACATAAATCCTCAGAATACCACGGTACTAATGCACTTCCGTTTTTAGTTTTACTAGCAAAGCAATCCTACAGAGTCATTTAAATAAACCAATGTCCCTTTTTAGAGAAACTTGGAGCACTTGTGCCACATTACAATCTATTTGCATTTCATATGAGTTGTTAAAAATATTAAGTTGTCCCATTTCAGCTCAGAAATTATTTTGTTATCCTGGTGTCCACAGCTGTCAGAGCAGGCATCACTAAATGTGTACTGTTGGAATTATGGGTGTTTGTATATTTTCTTTGTGTTACTGTAGATCTTGTACGTTCATAAACATGTTTGTACTGCATTGTGATTCTTCAGTTTTTGTTATTAATGTGAGTCCCGTATAATTCATCCTTCCTTTTGCTTTTGTAATTAACTGTTTGCAGGGGGTGTTATGAATGTACAAAGAGCTCCACATTCTGTGGGAAAAAAAAAACATTGCCTAATAAAGTACACTGTTTACAGCCTAACAATCTGGCACAACTATCTTGAAATACATTTGTGTTTAAAAACATCTCATCTTGTACTCAAATGTAATGTCATATTTAAGTCAAGTATTGAGTATATATTCCCACTGTGTCAAAACTGAAGTATTTCCAGCTATTGCATTTTTAAATAATAGCAGTGTAAGATGTGAAATCCAGATATGTTGAAAGTGTGTGGGATAAAATGTTTTTGATATGCATCACTTTGTGGTCAAACAAAACAGACTTTAAAGAGATCACGAGAACCCATTTAAACATCATGCAACGTTTGCTAATGTTCAGCTTACGAATGTAACTGTTAATTTGTAGAAACCTTCGTGCCACCTGCAGTAGAAGAGTTGTCACATATTGTTTTTTTTTGTTTTTTCTTTCTGCAGACAGTATACAATTTGTTGTGATTAGCTACCACATGAAAATTAATTTAGGAACAGAAAAGCGATTGTGGATATGAGCCTGTGATTTCAAGACTGATTTGAAATGGAAGATCAACTAATTGGATCAAATAAACATCTTCATGTGTATCTGTTTGTGTTCAGCTGTTAATTGCAGAGCATTCTTGGTTTTAGTGCTGGTCTCGGTGGAGAGGTGATTAGCTTTGGTTTTGTGCGAAGCAGCCAACGTAGTCCAGTCTAATGGGATAATCTGTAAACCCTATACTACCTGTCTGGGTGTAAGGTCAGTGACCGACTGCAGAGAGGCTCCGCAGTTTACTGAAAGCTGTCTGCTCAGCTTGAAAAAAAAACTGTAGCTGTGCGCCAAATCCACACCACATACTAATTCTATGCAGTAGTCTTTCTCAAAGTTAGGGTCGGGACCCAAAATGGGTCGCAGACTCATTTTTATTGGGTCACCAATCGGCAGAGTAAAATGCATAACTGCTATGATATATGAATTAATTGTCCTAATGAAAATAGAAGAGTAAGCTTAAAACATATCTTTTTACCTGAGCATTTAAATAGCTTTGCACTTGCTCTCTGCTGCACTTTTTAATACACTGTACTACTGATTTTATGCTATTGTTCTTATGCAGAGACTAAAGTCAGAGAAGTAAAGTCCACTTTAGAAACATAGCAAAAGTAAGACTGTTTATATATATATAATATATATAAATCAGGCAGAAGCTAATTCATGCCTTCATTTCAAGCTGGCTAGACTGCTGCACTTTTTAAAACACTATACTACTGATTTTATGCTATTGTTGTTCTTATGCATTATATGTATTCGATTTACACTTTTATGTGATCTCTGCTGCACTTTTTATGCATTATATCTTGTTTTTAACATGCGTTTAATGTTCATTTTATGGCATTAATGTTCATTTATGTCATTTTCTCTTTGCTGTAAAGTACGTTGAACTGCATTTCTTGTATTAAAGGTGCTATACAAATAAAGTTTATTATTATTATTAATAATATTAATGCCCAAGTTCATTATGAGGTGGTGAGAAACAACAATACAAACATTGACTTACTTGACTTCAGCCCTTTGCTCCTCTCGGGAACGTAGGCCACTGGCAAATCTCCTCCATGTGGTTTTCATTTGTCAGTTTCCTGAACTCTCACCCTCGACTGTCCGCTTTGGTTGAACCTGCCAGGGTTACAAACATTACATTCAGCAAATTTCATTGTTGCTGTGATTTACTTTTATAATGGGAAAAATACATGATGTATTTTTGTAAGTTTGGGTCCCGGAAGGAACACAAAGTTTCACCACCCACCATATTTGGGTCTCAAGCTGACAAAGTCAGTGCTGTACAATTCAAATATGCTTTAGTATGTAAAGTCACAACAGAGTACTTAGTTTAAAATTTACATTCAGACATAAGTGCATCCTGGCTTGGGCGCTTTTTTACCTTTTCATACATTTGTTGAGCATTGAAAGTTAATTTTAGTGCATTCCTCACTGGAGGAGTTTTTTTTGCAAATAGACATTTATGTATATAGCCTAGTATTAGCACTTAGTAGTCGTGAGTAGCTCCTCCATTTCCTTTGTGCATTGCATTGTGGGAGAATAGAGTAAAAAATCAACCATTCACACAAAAACTGCTTAGAATAAATGTATTTGAGATATTGTTGTTAGAGTCTAGTATTTTAACTTAAAGCAGTGGTTCTCAAAGTGGGGACCAGGGACCCCCAGGGGTCCTTGAGGGGGTTCCAGGGGGTCCCCAGCAAAAAGGGGAATCATTTATTTTCACTATAATTCCATCCATGAGTAACGCAATGGCAGAATGTATGACTATTTTGGTCATGGGTTTCATACATGATCTGTAATAAAACATCTAAAAGCAAAAATCCTGTCAGATGGGGGAGCCTGGGACTTATCTCATTAAATGAGGGTCCGTGGTCTAATTTGTCAGTTTAGGGGTCGATGACATGAAAAAGATTGGAAACCACTGTGATAGAGGAGTGATTGTGGAAAATAAATAAATAAACAAAAGGCAATTCAACAAATAATATTTAAATTTTTAAATCTATAACAGTTCATATATTACTTTCTAATCTAACAAATCTCTAATTTACACATGTATAATATATTTCTAATACATTTCTCCTGTGTTGTTCTTTCACATAACTAATGCCTAGTCCACACATATACAGGTATTTTTAAAACGTAGCTTTTTCTATGCGTTTTGGCCTCCCATCCACACGCAAGGAAACCACTCTGTTGTGTTTCAGTGCTCTGCTTCGCCCGCACATTGAAGAGCAGACAAATGATCACCTGTCAGTGTTTGTGCACACTAGTACTATTTAGCAGACGAGGGGAGATTACATCTTTGGATTGTCAAGACAAGTGGTTTCGAAAATAATAAGGCAAGTCTGTGTGTGGCCCTGTGTATATACAGTTACCTGTCACTGAGTGCAAAGTAGAGGAACTTGTAAGCTATGGCATCCTTCAATGCATTTACAGCGCTACAATTGTGTTTTTGCATTCACGTGTGAACGGAAAGATTTTCTGTATCTGTGCTTGTGTGTACGCGATTACTTTTTTTAAACGAGTGGGGGAAACCCATTTTTAAAAATACCTGTGTACGTGTGGACGAGGCCTTTGTCTCTTTTCCCCACATCTTTCATTGCTTTGCTCCGTTTTATGTATGTACAACACCGTTTTTGAAAAGTGCTATATAAATAAAGTTATTATTATTAGGCTGCTATTTCTATATATAGGTCAAATTAAGACAGAAAAGGCTAATAACACACTGCACTGTGTCTCTGTCTGTCCGATTTTCTCGACAACTGTTCATCCGATCGACTTCACACTTGGCGGGTGTAATGCTGAGGACCCAAGGAAGTGTAGTGATGAGTGTGAGCCTATGGGACACACTGTGTAGTGTATATAGAGGGGACCCTATTAACTATTACACTGCTGAACAGCATGCTAGGTACAGCTCGCTCTCCGTCGCTCCCTCGCTCGCAATTTGTTGAAAATACATCCTGTGATTTTTGATAATGTCCAACAGCATTCACAGATTTCCTCCCACCTCGCTAGTGAAAACCTCACATTTGAGAAACCATTTTTTGTTTGAAAAATGGGTTAAATTATGAATCAATTATCAAGGTAGTTGCCGATGAATCGACTAGTTCCTGCAGCTCTAATTCTGATCCTAATTAAGCAGATCAGACATGACTGATCCACAACATGGAATGAAACAGGGCGTTGCAAGTCTACGTTTTGTGACTCAGTCCAGTGATCCCACCTACATCTGTCTGCACTAAACCCCCACAACCACAGCCATTACTCCATTACATCAGGACACTCCCAATATATTCCAACGGGATACCGTTGCTAGGCACTTACTGTCCTTCTACACCTATGTGAGAAATGGATAAACCCAGATTAATATCACACATGCATGCACACCATTACACACACACACATCTACAAAGTTGTACACACAAAGCTTGGGAACAACAAGCACCTGTGAAAAGACGCACATCTGTGAGGGACTGCGAGAAAACCATCACGGCTCGTATAAATACAGTTCCAAAATGGACTCTGTCGCACATCCGCCCACCAATCCACCCACAACCATCCATTGCTGGGAACAGACCGAATAGCTGATCAGTCAACTTATCTGGAAGTTAAAACACATAAAACAACCTCCTCTGCAATGTGTACATGAAAGGAAAGGAGAAACCCGAGTCTGTGACAAGAAGAGTAATGGTGTAAAAAGAGGAAGGCTGCAGCTATTAAAATATTCTGTCATTTAAAGGGATTCGATTGATATCAGTGGCCCTGATAAATGGATAATGTCAGGAAAAGACAGCATCTTTTGATATACTGTCAACATTTTGGTATCACGAATGACAACTCTGGCTCGGGTAAGATGATGATGAGCACTGAAATCCTTTGATATAAGAGAAAAAGCACAACTGCTGATCACTGGAGGAAGGAGGATGCAAACTCTAAGTGGGAATTTACTCATTTTCCCCATGTGGGTTGAGATAAGTTTACACGCTGAGTATGTCTGGCCCCGAGCTATAGTTAAACATCATGTTTCACACCAGTAAAGCATTCTTCTGCATCAGTCCATCTATGAGGAAAGATGATAAACACACATTTGTTTCTCTCATGCGAATGTAATCACGCTTCCTAATTACATTTTCTCTTTCTGCTTAAAAACACATTCTAGTTCAAATTGAGAATAAGGTGGAAAACACTAAGCCTTCTGTTTTATTACAGACCTGGCATCAAGACATGTCTGTCTACCACTGCAACTTATGATTCAGTTAGCCTATAAAATGCCAACATATTCTATATTTAGGGCTGCAACTAATGACTGTTTTCATGATTGTTTCATTAACATTCTTTTTTTGGTCTAGAAAACAACATAAAACAATAAAATAGATGAAACACAATATCCTAGAGAAGAAGGTGACACCTTTAAATGTCTTGTTTGTCTGACCCATAGTCCAAAACCTAACGATATGCATGTTTTCAAAGTGTTTGTTCCATGCAGGGAGGTGTACAGATAGGAACAAAAGGGAGCACAGGTATTGGATTGTACTCAGTAGGGCTCGTTTTGGTCTTAGTTGATAAGATTTCTTGAGTCGATTAGTCATTTTTTAGGCTTTTTTCATCCTGAATGACTTATTTCCAAGAAACTTATGAGCACATCTTTGATAAACACAAGATTTACAGTGGTGCTTTTGCATGATTCTCTGTGGAGAAACTCAGTCTTACAGATCTGTCGATTGAATCAACTAATCGATTAGTTGACAAAATCGCATGTTAGTCGACTAAAAATGTCTTTAATCGAGTACAGCCCTAGTACTCTGTATCTGCAGATACCCTGAGTTAAAGCTGAAACAACTAATCAATTAATTGACAAAAACGAATTGATCTGCAACTATTTTGATAATTGATTGAATTTAAGTTACTTTTTTTGGCAGAAATTACAAACATTCCTTTGTTCCAGCATCACATTTTGAGACTCGGCTGCTTGTATTTGTCTTGATAGTGAACTTTTAAACTGTTTCTCCAACAAAAAAATCTATTTGAAAACATTTTAGGAAATTGTGATAGACAATTGTATACACCAAACAATTAATTGATTTATCAAGAAA
>JAOVVB010080827.1:0-13662 GCA_028570985.1 Heterobranchus longifilis
ATCGCACTCCTCCTCCTCCTCCTCCTCCTCCTCCTCCTCCTCCTCCCACCGACCAGGCAGGCACTTCGCTCGGGGCTGGAGGAGACCTACTTGTATCTGGGGCTACATCGACACCCTCCATTAGTTATGAGAATAGAGTTGTGGTCTCTGCATGTTTGCGTGTGTGTGTAATGGCGGAATGCAAAAAGTGCAGGGTAGATTAACTCCTTGTCTCGTGGGTTGTTATTTTTGGAAATTCCTAGTAACAGCCTAGTTCGGGGATTTGAAACCTTCATGTGCACCTCCAAGCGTAACGACGGAGATGAGTCACCGTAGCATCACGCAGCACGGCCCGAATCTGTCCTTTACATCAGGATGGAGATTAACATCAGCCAGCAGCTGCTAGCAGACTTTGGCTGGAGCTGATAGAGTTCAACTGACTGTTGCTTTAAGGCTGGAAACGAGACTGAGTAGGGATTAATATTCTGTTCCCGAAAATGAGACAGTTTCTGTCCCGGGAGCAGAGGCGCACTGTCCCGGGAATCCTGGCAAATTGACTTGTTTGTGAGGTATAACTTCAGCCACAGTCGAAACACATATTTTAACGCAACAAGGAGAAATATGCATAAAGCTATGGGTTCCCAGCCTGACCCCTTTAGTGTATTATTTGGTGGTTTGTTATTCTATACTACTACTATCATTGGAGAGCTGTTTGTGTGTCCCGCCCACAGACTGTATAAAAAGATGGACGGAGCTTCCGGGCCTGAAAAGTGAAGCCGATGCGGAAGTACCATGAACCGACATTCTTTCTATTGTCCAGCAGGGGGCGACTCCACTGGCTCCAAAAAGACGTCCGGTTGTATACAAGTCTATGGGAAAATGAGCCGACTTCTCACCTGATTTATTACTTCAGTAAACAGTTTCATACTGAGTTCATGGTCTCAATCGCTAGTTTCAAGTCTTCTTCAATACAGAACGATGTTCATTTTGTAAATTAAGAAGAAAATAAACGATAAAGTGTGTTCAGACCAGGTGCGAATAAATGAATCTACTCGCTTAATTCGTGCGAGTTTGGATGCTGGAAAGTTCAGATATTTCAACTCGCGCTATGAACGAATTTCGTGTCTAATCACGTCTTTACATTAACTTTATATGTAATTCATTTGCGTGAAAAATGTATCCACGCCCGGTGTCTACAAGACATTAGAGCGGCGCTACCGTGTGATTGACAGGTCGCCGTGGTAGCGACAGGACAGAGGCTCAGCAATGTTAACCATGGCCCTGTGTACATCTAATATACGTGAACTTGTTTTGTTTCAGTGTTGTCCGTGTTTTTGTCAACTTTGACTCTTTCACAGTGTTTTCACTTTATGAAAGTTAACAGTAACATTTTTCTTGCCTAAAAATGTCTTGTTCAGCGTTTGGTTTGAACCTAGCTAACCAAGCTAGCTAGCGAGCACTAGCCTCAGCTGGTCACATAAGGGAAAGTTTGCTGATTTTCAACCTGCTCTGTGAAACTACAGTGAGCGTCCGGAGCTCCGTGCTCACCCGCCGTTAAACTCGCGTCAGCCGTTGAAGATCTGCTCTGCAAACTTTCCCTCTTTAGCGGTTAGCTTAGCGCATCTCCGTTGAAACGACAGCGGCTTCCAGCCACGCCTGCTCGTCCTAATATGGTCACGTCCGGTTGCAAAAAAAACAAAACAAGATGCCGACATCCAAAATGCTAACGCAAGGCTTCAAATCGGTAGTTCACAAACCAATGGGCGACGTCACCGCTGCTGGGTCCATTATTTTTTACAGTCTACGAGAAAGCCCCAAAAGCACACCCCGTTTTTTTTTTTTTTAGTGTTTGACAATAAAACACAAATCAAACTGCCATAATTCTGTTAAATACACTGAAATCTCCTAAGCAATAATGAACATAAGTCTGTTTTGAGGACAGTATGGCCAGCAGTTCCTCTTTTCTTTCTGAGCAAGTATGTCCTCTTTTGTCCAAAAATGATAACAGAAGTTGGTTTCTCGTGCCATAATCTTCCCGCTCAACCCCAGAGAGGTCGGCTTAACTTCAGTGCTTTAGAAGAAGAAGTGCTTCCAAGCAGGATGTGGGAGTATTGGCAGGTCTGGCTGCGATGATAGAATAAGACGTGCTGTACTGGAGATCCCTTTTTTTTTGGTTTAGCGGAGCGAGAACATCCTAGTTGCCATCAAGTGAACACAAGTCATAAAAACCAGCACAGAACAGCCAGCAACAGCAACTATCATTGCACACAAAGCATTAACCCTCAACGTTAGTGAAGGATTTAGTGAATATTACATTCACAAAGTATAATATAGGAAGAGACTGTTGTTACTCTGGAAGTGAACAAAATACTGAACAAAAATCCATTCAGCATCTTTGGGGATTCATCAAAGTTTGGTGGAAAATTTATAAATAGACTATAAGTCTTCATTAAATTTCTGCTTCAAGTATAAAATATTAATTTGTAATAATTGCTTTGATATAATTGACTTCCCTTATTGGTTTTTCCACCTCTCAATACGCACATCATGTATCTTTAACACACATAAAAGCAAACACTGCACTGTATGTAGAACCTCAAGTGCCAAAAATGAGTGATGAGTAATGAAGCTTCATGAAGCATCAGTTGTATTTGTTGACTCCACCAGATGGTGATCTTTGTTTAAAGAAAAAGCAGGGCTCTTACTCAACTTTTTTCACCATCCTCCCAAAACATCCCGAAATACAATCTAAGCCATTTTAATTAATATGGACCATCCCGAATTTAAAATCTTTGTGTTTTTCTACGTTATTGTTATCAATTAAAATAATTCAAAGTGGCCTTTAACATAAATAAAACATACAAATTATTAATTATCAACCTTTGTATTAATCTGAAAATATTCAAAACTAGATGTAAATCAGTCAGGTAAAAATTAAAAAATCAATTAATTAATACATTTAATTAATTAATTAATTAAAATTGTGTAAAATGTAGCATTTGGTCTTATTTACAGTATATGCAGATGGAATATGAGGCCCTCTGCCAAACAAGACTTTGCATAGGGCCCCAAAAAAGTTAGATCCAGCCCTGCTAGCTGGTGAGTAAGCTGCAGGACGAGGGAGCTGCAGGACGAGACGCACATGTTGTCGGGAGAGGAGTAAGTTAAGTTAAGTGGTTAACGTCAGTAACATGATGTGAACTGTTGCACTGACTCCTCATTATTAACGTCACGCTCACTCACCGTAAATGCAAACGTCTGCTGCTGGCTCGTTAACTAGCGGTAACTATAATGTTAAAATCAGTCTAATGTTAGCTAACATTGACTGGCTAATGTTAACTTTAATACTAGCAGGCGTACATCGACTCCGACATCAGTTAAAATAAATTCTCTGTTGCAGCTGCGGAGGTTGGAGGCTCGTGGGTCAGTGTCTCACTCTGCTGTGTGGTTTGCTGCCGTTTTTCTTGATGTAACATTAAAATATTTCAGTATTCACCACGGGACGCCACTGCAGGCTACACAGGATTCATAATAACGCCACTCTGAACGAATACCGACGGTGACAGGCGTCTGACGCGGGTCGATGTGCTGTGTGTGTGTTATAAGAACTGTGAGCTACACAAACGTGTAGTCAGTTTCATTTTAATTGCAGATCATAGTCACTTAAGCAGGTTTTTTAAATTTATTTCAACTCTTGTTACAAATTCATCCCGAAAATGAATTTCTATCCTCCCCGGTCTAATTTCTTTCGGACGTCCTTGAGCTCGAGGTCTGGAAAAAGGCTCAAGGAATGTCCGTTCATTGTGCTTTCAACCGTTTGTTGAAGAGACAGCAGCATCTAGTGGGCTCCGGAAATAAAGAAAATGCTTCATGAAGCTTCATTTGGCTTCATCACTATCAAACATGTCTTAACAAGAACCTGTCAAGATCCAAACAGGAAGGTTGAGTCTACAGTTTTTGTACTTCAAATTTTAAATTTTCCCTTACCAAACACATGGAGAACAATTTAAAAAAAAAACATAAAGTGACTAAATCTCCTTGATAACAAAGGCTTCATCTATCTGTATCCACTCAAATTTATAAAATAATCATTTTCTTTAATATAATTTTGTATAAGTTAGGACTTCAGTGTACATTTGAACAACTGCAAAATGTCTTCATCGAATGATTTGTTGCTATTAAACAATATATCTAATATATTTAATCTTTAATAAATATGTTTTTTTCAGCAGCTGGAAGTGTTTTCCCAGCGCTGCGGCCTCCTTTTGTTTTAATCTACCGATGCGTCCGCTTCCTGTCCCCGCCCGGTCGCAGGCGAGCAGAATATGGACAGGCAGATTCAGTAGAGGAGACAGAGGGGGAGGGACAGAGAGAGAGAGAGAGAGAGAGAGAGAGGCGGGGTGAGGGGCTGTGAGTCAGAGGGTGTGGGTCGTGTGAAGACGGGAGGGTGGTGTTTTTTGTTGCCTATCCATCAGTGCCGTTCTTGTTGGGGGTGTTGGCGTTGATCGTGGTGCCGTCTGGCTGCTGGCCGTCTTTGCGTGGAGGCATCCTCTCGTTTATCCTGTCCAGGCCGCGGGCCTCCTCAAAGTTACGAATCTTCCTCGTGGGAGAGAAGCCTTGAATGGCTGAAGAGACACCAAAGACAAATTGATCAGAGGCTGGAAACCCTTGAGCAATTTCTCTACTCCCGTCGCTGCAAACATTTACTGTAAACTACCGTATTGACCCGAATATAAGACCCATTTTCAAGACTCATTTTTGGAAAAAAACTTTTTTTTTTTTTCTCTTTTCAATCATTAGATTTACAAATAATGACAATAAAACACATTGAATAAAACAAGGTAGTTAGTAGGTAAAATTATGTTTTCAATTAGCCTGGCATCACCAGACTAATTCACAAATGCAAAATTACTCTGAGACCTCCCAGTACACTTTCGATTTCCAAATAATCAGAGCAACGAAACGTGACTTATAATCAATCAGAGCAACGAAACGTGACCTATAATCAATCGGAGCGATGAAACGTGACCTACAACCAATCAAAGCAACGAAATGTGATCTATAATCAATCAGAGCAAACGGAATACTAAAATGTGTTTCTGAAATCAGTTTAGGTGAAAAATAGGCAATACAGTAACAGAATCTTGATTCATATTTGATCAGCACTGCTTAGTTTGGCGGTTTGATGTGAATTTCTGCTGAAAGTCGGCAGGTAACATGGTAGCTTTTTTTCCATAACACAAACATGCGGTCGGCACAAACTCTCATTTTACAACTAAACAGAACACTAATATATGTTTCTGAAAACATTTGAAGCGAGAAATAGGCAATGTAGTAACAGAACCTTGATTGATATTTGATCAGCTTTACCGAGTTTCAGTTTGGTGTCGTAGTTTGTGTTTGGTGTTTGGTACCGGCAGCAGCCATCTTTGTTGACAGTAACGCCTGCCTCACAGTCCTCTGAGAGAGAGGATGATTGACAGAGGCTTAAACCCGCCTCATATTAGATAACGGGTTGTGATTGGATCTACAAGTTTTTAGTGGATGGAAATCTGTTTGAACGGGAGAGAGGCCAGACCCAGGCAAAGTGAAAGAAATTAACTTAGCAGAGAGGTCTGCGATTCCAGGCTAGTTTTCAGTATCTTTTAGATGAAATTGTCACATTTACAGTAAATTACAGTAAGTTCGGCTATGTTAAGCCCATTGGCGATCTCGAAAGCTTTCAGCTGAATGACGGCGCTGGTAATGGGCATTACACCGTTCTGTTTTTTTAGTGACACTACGTTACTCACACACTCTCCTGTCAATAAAGCGGCCGATTTGTGGGCAGTACAGTAAGATATTCTCTGACTGTTTACATTTTTAAGATGGTCTTTTTGGGCTTGCTGCCCTCTTAAAATTGGCGTCCTAACTCGATCACTGTCTCTCTATCTTTCAGGCTGCTAACACTGTAAGCTAACGTTAGTTGTCACTGGGTGATAGTGTGAGCGACGGCTCACTTCAGTCATGTGGGGGACCCTTGTTTGAAATATATGCTGTTATATGCTACACTTAGTGACTGTGTAGAAGTACTTGCCGGGTCTTTGCCCAGTCTTGACCCTGAATATGCCACACTTTTTCACGTCTTATAATCGGACCAATACAGTATATTCTTTAGCTTTTTCATTAGCGTCAATCAAAAGGAATTCCTTGTGGTATTTAATTAAATAAGCACAAAAAAACAATATCACCCTAGCACCGTACAGATGATCAGTGAATACAACACATGCACAGGTAAACAATGACTCCTAAGCTACAACAATAAAACACACTTTGTAGACTTACGGTAACGTCCCGAAACAGCCAAGGAAACCAGAAAGAAAACGTGTGCAAATGAAAAGCAAACTTGTAAGGGACTGTTCAGACATACTCTTCAATCATTTCAGTTATTAAGTTAAACTTAGAATGACCACTCTGAGGTGAAGGTTTTATAGGTGGATTTACAGCCAAAGAAACAAGGTCATCAAGGGTACTCTTGCACAATCAGATGTCTGTGACAATGAAGCACTTGTGCTCATTTGAAGTCAGTGATTCCCAACCAGGGCCACCTGTTCCCCAGATGATACTTCTGCAGTTACCACAGGGACAGGGTAAGATTGTGGAGTAGCTCAACTCTTTTGAAAAAATAGAATTAAGATGTGATCAAAGAAAAATATTCACATATTTGTGTACAGGAGAAAAATAAACATCCAGATGGAATTACAAATTGCTGTGATGCTGACCTTTAGTAATTTACTGTCATAATAACCATTAAGCTACCTAACCTAGCTATACAGCACAGTACACATCTCAGGGCCAGTTATAACAAATTAAAGACAAGTGCTGCTATTATATATTAGAAGCAGTTGAAATAGTTTAAATAATTAGCCAAAAGTAATGGATAAACACAAAAAAATAATTACCTTAAGTTGTCACAGACAAATGGTTTAACTACTTAGCTAAAAGCAATGATTAACCTGTTGAAATGGTTACCTCAAATGATTAACCATTTGAAATTAGCTAAAAGTAAGGATTAAACAGTTGAAATAATTAGCTAAAAGTAATGATTAAACAGTTGAAATAATTAGCTAAAAGTAATGATTAAACAGTTGAAATAATTACCTAAAATTAATGATTAAACAGTTAAAATAATTAGCTAAAAGTAACGATTAAACAGTTGAAATAATTAGCTAAAAGTAACGATTAAACAGTTGAAATAATTAGCTAAAATTAATGATTAAACAGTTAAAATAATTATCTAAAAGTAACGATTAAACAGCTGAAATAATTAGCTAAAAATCATAAAGAAACAGTTAAAATAATTAGAAAACTTGAAAAAATAACTAACTAAAACACTAATAATGCAATTGTATCAGACAAAAAAAGGTTGGGAACCACTGCTTTACGTTACGCTGCCTGAACACACTGGTGCTTTGCTCTGTCTGGGAGGATATACGTGTTCTGCACCAGAGCAACCAGGACTAAATCTTTTACATTTTATGTATTTGATAAAAATAAACGATAATCATGGCTGAGGCCTGTCGAATCACTAACTGCCACTATCGACCAGAAGGGGCAGATAGTGTAGCAACAACCAAATAGTGTAACAGGATTAGCTTCTGAAAATATCCCAGGCAGGGATGTCCCTGTTCTTATCTTAGCCAGGTCTTAGCGAGCTTTTCTCTGTGTGGGGAGCCACACTTGGAATAGCCTGTGTGGCCACAGCTGGGAAATTCTTGTCAACAAGGCCAGGTCCTAAACCTGATACACACCACTAGCCCTTTTGTAGCACGGGCTTTACTTTTCTGATGTACACTGACTCAAGCCTGTTTCAACTGCAAGACTGGTGAAAATGTTTAAAAGTATTTCTTTACATGCATTTTAACAGACCATGTCATGTAATTGTTGCACCTAAAAACAGATGGTTGTACTAGTTTTAGTCTTGCGCAAGCTTTCTTTTCAATTCATGTCATGTTCATCTTTTCATATCTTATCTATCATTTTATTGCTCGACTGCCACCCAGTATATTAAAAGTGCTACAGAACATTTTACGATGATGGAACCAGTGTGATCCCACAGACACTGATAATGCAAGAGCAACCAGCAATAAAGTAATATACAGTAATACAATAATCAGTGATATAAAAACAGTGGGGACACTAAAAGAACGATAGAACTGAGAGAACATTTTAAGGGTGGGGTTGTGTTTTAAGGGTGAACAACACACACACAAAACAAAGATTTGAGCCTGACAGCCATGCGTACCTTTTGCTTTAGCGGCCTCAATCGTAGCTATGATAATGGGAGTTGAGGGAAAAAAGGGAGTCATCAAAGACAGCAAATACAACAGTATGTCAATAATGTCAAACGGTAAAACCTCGGTGTGATAAACAGGGGAAACAGATAGCAGAATATTGGCCAACACCAAGGACACGGTCTCATTATGGATGCAAAAATTCACAGCAGCTGTAAAAAAAAAAAAAAAAAAAAAAAAAAAAAAAAAACGTCATCCAAACAGTAGGTGGGCAGGTTAGCGAGAAGAAGCCTGTTGGAGATTTAAGATGGTGTTGGTGTTAAAGGGTCACGAGGACTTAGGTGTGGAGAGCTGAGGGGGGGATTTGGCTGAGCGCTAAGTGTCTAAGGCCGGGGCGAGATGCGCAACAATGACCACGCCACGGTGACACATTTGTACAGTGCAGCCTTACACGAAGGGAAAGCTGCATTCAGTCAGACACACGCTCATTTAGTCACACACACATCACACACACCTTAAATCCAAAACAAGAAAAAAAAAAATACAAAGCAATACTCAGTGGTAAACTTCACCGATACATGATTAATATCCCCCCGTTAAAATGGATGTTTCATATTTGATTACACAAACGGCCGTATTCACATTATTATTGGATGTGCAGGTGGACAGAACTTCTGAATCATGTAATTAAATCTCTAAATGAAGAAAATCATCTGAGCGCATGAAATATCATTTCTCAGAGAAATGGCTCTGCATTCAAGATGACTGAGAGCTGTATTAAGATAGCAGCCTGCACATGCTCAACTGTATCCGCAAACCATTTCTCCAATTCAGCAGTGCTTTGTTACGGCCTTCACACACTGCGGGCACATTTGTTTTTAAATGAATCGCACGTCATGAGTATGTCCAGGCAGAATGCCACTATTACACGGCAGAAACAAGCTTTTGGGCAACCAATCACATTTTGTTGTATACTTTTAAGGATTATAAAACAAAGTCTAAAGTAGTCTTTGTATACAGTCTATGGTCCGAACCACAGACTGCATATAAAGATGGACGCCGCGTCTCAACTTCCTCCCACTGTACAAAGTGAAGCCGAAATATCACGTACACGGGCGCCACCATGTTGTAATTTTGGAGCCAGAGTCTGCGCAGTAGAGATCATGCTGTAGCGACGTCCCGCCCATACACCCGACCGACTAACTGGCAGTTAATCATGACGTTTCACCCTGTTTTTATAGCATCAAATCACTTATTAAAATGAACACTTGGACAAACATTAAATGACAGAACTTTGGTAAAAATGTATCGGACGTGTACTTGGCTAAAAAGTAACGATTAGATGTAAGATTACTGTCACAATTAATTTCATTAAACACAACAAAATCCCATAACTTTTAGGGATTTTACTTGGAAAATGAGACTTTTCCAGTCCGTGGGAACCCTGTTAAACGGGTTAATTCATGGACTGGGAGTTTCCTGTCATGGAACAGCATTCAAAGATCAGTGAGCCCTCCCTTTGTTCAAACCGGCCTGGCTGATCTGAAAGCTGCGACTCGGGGAGCGGACATTGACAAATGACATTCTCCAAAAGGTCACCAACATGTGGTTTCTCCTTCAATTGCTCCGGACCTTCTGTAAGCCTCCAGTGTGGCAAAGCGTGACTCCCAGCATGTCCTCTGGCAGCCCAGACCAGGCTCTGACCTTTAGATCAGAGGGTCAGTAGCCACTTCCAGGTGACAGGCTGAACTCCCCCAGCAGCTAGCCCACAGCGGAGCCCCGAAACTTTCTGCTGCATAGACGGGGGGCCCGAGTCAAAGTCTAGCCAGTGCTTCCTGTGGCGGGCATGCCAGTATTGATCTAGAACCCTTCAAAGGGATTAGCAGGACAGGGAAGCTAGTCTACCGAAACTGGACGTCAAGGATAGACAGCAGTGCTTCCTGTGGAATGAGGGGTTCGCTGTAGGGGCAGTGTTTTTCAGTTCATCAAACTGTAACTGCACTGGAAATAACATTTTTCATCTGTTTTTGGCAAGTTCTTTGCAGGAATAACACTTTGGCTACACTGACCACGTAACGTTTGCGTCCTGTACGCAGTGCGTATGTGCCAACACAGCGCTGTGATGTGAAACAGACACTAACGATGTGCTGCAGGCTGCTGTTACCTGTTTTCACCGATCGCTGAATAAAACTCCCAGGTCAGGAATTAAATAAATATGTGTGTCATCTTCAGTTCCCCCTCTTTCATTCCCAAACAAGCAGGAAACCTCTCCGTCATTTGTTTCTATGAGATTTCGCTAAGATTACTTAGTGCTTAATGAGGGAAGCTCCTGTCCCGACCGGAGATGGCAGCAAAAATGTTCATTACAATTTTTAATTTATGCTTCCTGCAGTAATGTAGTCTGTATCAAATTATTATGTTATCACAAGTTGTTAAATATATGACCTTTTGTTGAATAAATACTTTGAAATGGGCAATCGATGTTATGTGTGTTATTTAATAAAGGATCCATAAAGATTATGTCAATTACATCAATTTAATATTTTAACGTTTTTAGTTTCCCTTCCTTAACGGATGAAACTGTTAAAATCATGTAATGCGCTCTGAGACATCAATCACAGGTTAGACCAATCCATGGATATTCTCCAGGAGAATGAGCACACAAACTTGTCTGTCTCTAAAGACAGTGAGATTTCATTTTGGGATTGTTTCTTCAGTTTTTGGACCCAGCACAGCGCTGTGAACTTTCTTCACTGAGTTTGTATAATATGGGTAAGTTAAATAGATAATAATAGAAACTCTCAAAACCAAACTGTCAGTACACTCATTGGTAGTCATTAAATCATTTCCTGTTTGGTAGTTTAATTTAAAAGAAATAAAGACACTTTGTGACCCATGTCTATGTAAAAGGGCCGCACACACCTCGTGTAAAAAATATAAATAGAAAACTGTTTTTACGTGTGTAGAGCGGATCTACACGCTGCTCTCACAGCCAGTGTAGCCTGTTTCATTCATAATAATGGAGCATAGTGTTGCAGCAGACGCTCCACGAACGGCCCGCATACGTCACATGGTTAATGTAGCCTCGCCGTTAGAAACAAACTAATTGCTACTTTTGGTTTCAGCGGCATAAAAGTGTTCTAGTATGGATTTCTTTTTAGCAAGTACAGTGATGTTGACCTCTACACTGTTGCCATGATCATTATTTTACATGAGAGAGCAGCAGAAGAAACAGCAGTTTCCACATGTCCACTGATTTTATAAAAAGCAACCGGCGATGTCCTCAGTCGCCGCCGGTATCTGATATATTATTAAATCCGATAATAAACCATGTACATGAATCATGCCGTAAAGAAAAAGCAAGCAAATACTCTGAGTTTAAAAAAAAACCCCACATGCTTGGTGACAGGGAGGACATTTCCCTCAGGGTGTAGGTCGTGCTAAATGGCAGCTAGCGAGGAGGAGGAGGAGTATAAAACACACTTACCAGTCTGTAAGGTCTGCTTTCCCCCTGACAACACTCCCACAGGAAGAGTTCCAGTCGGGGTGAGGCCTTTGAGTGTTAACACATTCTCGCTTTCCTCCCTGTAGTTCACAAACAAAACACGCAGGGTACACAGGTCAGATCTCAGGAAGCAGGGCAGCACGCACACCTGGTGGGTACCAGACTGTTCTGGAAGCAGCAGGTCAGAACTTCTCTCATCACTGGATATTTAACCTGCGAGCGATCCACCGTCAGCTCTGAAACTGCTGACATGTGTCCTGGTTCTGGAAGTGGGCCAGTGACAACGTGTGTCAGTTTTAGCAGCTGAAGCAATATTTTTAACGATTGCTTACGAGTGTTAAGAATGGTGTTAACGCACTCGGATTTTCATATTAGCCATCGTTTTCGAAATAAACTGGGGTTAACAACTGAAATGAAACTTTTAAAATGTATTTTTAAATGTGCACATGACAATACATTCATCTTGCAAAGGAATGGGGTCAAAGTCAAACCTATTACAGGGTTCCCACATCTTTTTAAACATCAAATCCAAGGACTTTTCAAAGGCTTTCCTGGGCCAATTCCCTCAAATTCAAGGACCCGACACGGCATATTATGAGAGACGGATCAAGGATCATTACTGTTACAACACTGAGAATTTTTATAATCAGAACTAGCAGGCTGAAACAATGTCTCCTGCAAAATGACGTTCCCATACAACCACACTGCATTCTCTATTATGTTTCAAGGGAAGGTTCATGGTTTGGGTTAAAATAAATATTTGTTATGTAACAAAATATAATTACTACGTTTGTTAGATAAGAACGTTGACTTCTGGTTTCACACGGGACACAAAGTCTCCTGGGTGAAAAACCCCGACCTCCTCCCCACACGGACTTCCGTGGACTATCATTTTTTTTGTAATATGTCAAAAACAAATTTAATCAGGAAGAAAATATGTTGAGCATGCAGTTTCATTGTATGGGAACAAAATTAGTGATGAGCCATGTCTGTTACTGTGTATTTTTCAAAAACTTTAAAGGATTTCAAGGACCCATGGGATCCATGCTATTAACAATTTCAGAGCTTTCCATCAGCGCCAGCTGCCAGCCAATCAGCTGACTGCTAATTCAAGTCCAGCTGGCTACTTTATTATATTATATAGATATACATTTTTAATTTAAGAATGAACAAATTAATGATTTATCTTTATTTACACTGCACTTTATACAACAATTCATTCATGATTCAGTAGATTTGAGTGAAGTGATTCACATGTTTTGTTATTTTAGAGTTATTTTTGGCATAGGTTTATTTCATTAATTTAATTTAAAACCAATACATAGGCTAGATAAGACATGGGATTAAAAACTTGTTCCCCCTTAAAATAACATTTTGTATTTTCATTGAATGGCAGTGTGCTTATGTTTCTTGTAAAACACATTAACTGTGGCATGTCTTGATGAACCTTACAGTGAAAGTGTCAATAAATAAATAAAAATAATAAATAAGGTCTAATGATTCTTAATTATAAAAGTTCTGATCAGTCATGAATATGGTTTTCAATATTAATATCTATTTACAGACTATGTGGGATAAAATGCACAAGAAGCCTTATTGTCCTTCACAATAATTCACTGCATGTTTACAAACGGGGAGGCAAACTTTTTAAAACATGCAATAATTAAGGGTTGGAAATGAACTTTTTTGTCCACCTGCCACTGTGGCTGGTGGATTCCATAATCTACCAGCCACTCAATAGATTACCACTAGGGTTGGGTACCAAAAACCGGTGCCAATATGGAACCGGTTCCTATACGTCCGATACCTACCGGACCGAATTGCAACAGAGATTTCGGTGCCTCATTTCGGTCCCTGTCGCCCCCCTGGTGCTCCAAAATGGACGTTACAGGCAACAGAAACAAC
>JAOVVB010080865.1:0-13659 GCA_028570985.1 Heterobranchus longifilis
CGCGCGAAACCGCGTAGGTGAGATAGGGGTATTAGTAGTTAACAGATTATGGGCCAAACTTCACTGAGTGATGATGGGAGAATAATTATAAAGGTCTTGAGGAATCGCAAAGGAGTTTTTATTTTCTGCAATGGAAAAGTACTCTAGTAACTAGTTACTTTTATCAGAAAGTAACACTGTAATGTAACTGATTACTTGTTAATGACAGTAATTTTGTAATGTAATTAGTTACTTGTCTCCCAACACTGCTCATTTAAATGTAAAAAAACACAACAGCTGACTACTGACTCCTGCAGTGTGCTACACATCAATCTTCCCATGAAATGATCAATCTTGGTAAGGAAAGGAAAAAGGAGTCCTTCATTACCCCAGTCGGTGTGAAACATACCATATACCCACTGCTACAGCTCTAGTGTGATTCAGGTGCCCTGTGCATAACAGTTTTTTGCAAAACACAGTTGTCCGAACAACCTTTGAAATTATGAATCCATTTAACAATTTCTATTCATTATTTAACGGCAACTTATGTAACTCTGTAATGTTCTGTTTTTAGCTAGATTAAAAATGATCTGCTCATTTACTATTATTTTCTTGCTTAGTACACCAGATGTGTGACCAAACTGGGCATGAAAAATCATCAATCAGCAAGCTCTGATGGCAACTCAACTCAGAAGGGCTGAATAAAATTGATTGGTTTACATCCAGAGAAGCAGGCAACATATAATTCCACTATTTATTAATTAACACCAACTTGCTTTTCGTAATCAAAATGTATACAATATAAGCATAACTTGTTTCTAGCATGCCAACTATGTATAGCTGGCAAGCAAATAAAACAAAATATCAACTAAAACTAACACTAGCAATCCATCTAGGGACTTTATTTGGATCTTTCTTCACCTGAGAATCACTCGCTGCTGTAAATACAGTATGGACACATATGAATAATTCAAAGATTTAGATTGCTATGGATGGTAAAGCACAGATTCCCTAAAGAAAGACATGTAGATTAGGCTAATTGGCGTTTCAAAATTTTATGTGTACTGTATGTGTCCTGCAATGGATTAGCACACTGTCTTGTGACCAAAGTCAAGACATTGTCCCAAAGCAGCTGTACATATATCCAGACATAGATTTCTATGTCTGCTCCTAATGAGTCAGTACAACTGTGGGAAGGAAAAATGCCTTAAGACAATACCAGGAACAAACATTTAGAGGAAACAAACTCAAAAGGGAGCCTTTCCTATTCTGGATGACACCAAATAATGTGATTATGCAACATTAATCTTCCACTACTGTATTCTATATACTACTGAATGTGTTAAAATGATCTTCAGTATGAGCTTCAGGGATTTAGCGCCTTTTAGTGCATGTAAAGTTACCCAATTTTGACGTAACATATTTGTATTCAGTAAATCTTTACACAGCAGACTTTAGGGTATCAATGTTTTACCATCCATAGCAATCTCACAGCAATTTCAAGACTGTCCATATGGGGTCATCCTCGCAACAGCAAGTAATTCTCAACTGAAGGAATCTCCTAGCAGAATTAAAGGTCTGAATGGGCGTGGCAGGTCTGCAGGGCAGGAAAAGTCAGCGTCAAGTGTGAAAAGTCAGGAGGAGAGACAGCTGTTTTAGCACCAGTAATATACCAAATACTACCAATTTGTTTATTTACTCCATGTACAGACTAGAATTTCAAGTTATCTGAGCATGATCATTATGCTAGGATGATGTTTTTTTCTCTCTTCTGGTAATTTACACTTCTTCCCTGATTGAAAACTTTAGATCTAAGAATATGCAATAAAAAAAATAAATTGTCTTATTCAGGTGTGCCTTTGGCATTTGGCAACTGGGAGTTGACCTCTCATGGGCTATCATCGCATGTAGTATGTAGGCCAGATCAACATGGGAGAGATGGGCCAGAACTGGGCCATAATAATTGATATCTGGGCTGGATCATAAGCCTAGCATGACAAACTATTCTCACTAGGATTGCACAATTTGATTCAAAATTTACATTGCAATTATTTTGATATATATTGCCATTGTGATTTATGCTACATTCCTTAACAATTAAATGTAGCATTGAGTATTGAAGCTTATGTACTGTACTGTATGTAGATCAAAGCAGAAATTATTGCATGGCCTTGTGCTTTTATTAGTTTCTGAAATCCCTCTTTCACAACATGGTCACCATGACCTTCACTAAGTAATATGTAACATCACCTGTGATTTTCTTGTCTTTTTAACATTTTCTTGTTCTGCATGGTGCCTGCATAAGTGCTTCAAATGGTTTGCTTATGTTGGAATTAAAAAAGCACCAAATTAGCTGATCCCTAAAACCACACAAAAAATAATGCACAGATGAATGAAACTTTTGATTTGTCAGCTTTAGCCTGAGTCTCTGAGTTCTCAGGTCATGTTCAGTATAGTTCAGGTAGAACTCCCCATTTATTACTGACTCTGCACATATTACTTAAAAATAAATTGCACCTTGCATGTGTTCATATTGTGATTTTGATTCCTACACAATTCATTGTGCAGCTCTGCTTATCACCTACAGTATATTAACCTTGTAGAAGTAGCTAGTGGCTTGTTAGTGTTTAGATATTGCTGGTTGGTAATTTAGCATGTCCAGTTTGGCCCACTCATTTGATTCATTAAGCAAGACACTTTGTGCAAGAAAACACTAGTACAGGAAGCAAATGATATTTAAGCTAGCCAGAAAGTGAACGTTACAAACTTATATAAGTAGTGGTTAATTAAGTAATAGAAATTATTAGAATAACCACTAGATTTTTTTTACTTGATTCATAATTCCAAAGGTTGTTCAAATAACTTGGTACTAAAATTCGACTGTGACAGTGAGTTGGTATCTGATGCCTTATGATAAGTAGGAGAGATAACAGTTAGGTACATGGTCACAGTCACACAATGTATAAGGTGAATGTATATTTAGTGCAGAGTGCAAGCAGGGACTCCAGCAGGACTAACTATGACAGCATAACCAAAAGGGAGAGCCAGAAGCTCTCGGGCGACAGAAGGAGTCTGCTTTTCTTTAATTAACCAAGATTGGTCATCAGAAAAAGCTGAACCAATTTAGGTAGGCAGACAAAAAAGGCACATAAGAACGTTTGTGACGATGTCTGTACCTAATTTGCTAAGTCCCATTGTCAGCTGTCTTTGTTAACAAGAAGCTCACTTCCTAAAATTGAAGTTGAGCTTCTCATACAGAGCTGGGGAGGGCGTCTATGGGCAGCCATACCAGGAACTGTTAGATAGACTTATCACTCGTCTGCACCACTACAGTTGGATGATTGGTACAGACACAAAGTCAGACTCTTAGACACCTGATGGGACGAAAGGTTGCACAAGAACTTCCCAGTAAATATTAGCCACCTTACCAAGATTGGTCATTTCATGGGAAGGCTGTTGTGAAACACATTGCAGATGTTAGTAATCATCAGTTGTGTTTTTGATATTTGAATCAGAACCAAAAAGCCCTTCGTCCCAACCACATCAACAAAGAAACTGAAGCAGTTTCATTAAATCTGATCTTATCAAGTTGTCAGAAGCCCAATGTAAGAAATTTCATTTGACATACAACCGTGGCATTGTACCACTAGGGCTGGTCCAAGTATTTTTGGAACTCCTGTGATGTTCACATACAACAATCTCACAGAATGGTTCAAAAAAACCAAAAAACATCTTGTGAGTGAGCTATCTGCAGGCTGAAACATTTAGTTGATTAGACACATCAGCCTCAATCTCAAAAGCCCATGTTGTATTTTAAAGCTCCATTACTTTAGCTACATTACAAGAATTATCATTGCTTCTTCAGTTATTTTTATGTACTATGTTAAATCATGAAGAATGTCCAAGTTTGACTAACTCTCTGAAAGTTGTTGTGAAGAAGTTCTGCTACCATCCTGTTCTCCACGTAACTGCTCTAATGTCTCTCTACCCAAATGATTTAGCTTTTTTCTGCAGGTTGAAGAAGGTCATACACCAATTATCATTAGTTAGCTTTTATACTTATGGTGTCTACGGCTGTTAACAAAAAAAAAGTAAATGGAAAAAATGTGAATGATAGAAACACATTACTGCCTAAGACTATTTGTAAAACCAGGTTCATAATCATCCTCAGAAATGAGAGATAATGAACTCAAAACTTTGTAAAGATGTTTGCCCCTTTCAAATATGGCACCCTGTTTAAATTTAGGATCAGATTCGGAATGGACAAACCAATACTCATCTGAACACAAAGCTACATTTGCTTCAGAAAACCAGGATATACTATATTAAAACACTATATTCTAGTCCATATTAAAACACTATATTCTAAGCACGGAACAAAATTTAGCTTCCTTATTTTCTAAATTGCTTTTTCGATAGATCCTGAAGAAGAATGATGAGACCAAGTCTTCACTTTTTGGAGCTTATTTTGCAAATATTGTGTTAATAGTCTAGCTCATATTTCTCTGTATACGTTGATTTCATCAAGGATGTTTCTCCTCAAATGAAAAATATTTTGTCTTACAGTAAGTTCGTGGTCTAATGAGTTGCCTTCAATACATACAGTTACATACAGTAACTGTATGTAACTGTGATTAGCAACATTAGAGGATCTACTACAGAATACCAGCTGTTTAAAAAAAAAAAAAAAAGTTTTAAAAAAGTAGAGCTGCTAGATCTGAATCTGGACCACAGTTATACAGTTGATGATTCTATTTGAAAGAAGTTCCACCCACTGTCCGTCCGGGAAAATCAGTGAGGTGTAGTTCGCCCATTTGGCTCACTTAGCAAGAGATTTTGTACAAGGAAACACTAGTATAGGAAGCAAATGATATTTAAGCTAGCCAAGAAGTGAACATTACATAATTACATAAGTAGTGGTTAATTAAGTAATAGAAATTATTAGAATAACTAATCGAATATTTTAACTTGATTCATAATTCCGAAGGTTGTTCAAATAACTGTTACAAAAATTCGACTGTGACAGTGACTTGGACAGTTCCCCTTAAAAGAATCAATTACGCAACGTACTGAATTTAGCCAAAAATGATTATGCACAGGGCAACTGAATTATGCCAGAGCTGTAGCAGTAAGTAGATGGTATGTTTCACACCCACTGGGGTACAGAAGGAGTTAGCTTTCCTTTAATTAACCAAGATTGGTCATCAGAAAAAGCTGAACCATTTGGATACACAGGATACACAGACGATGTCTGTTCCTAATTTGCTAAGTAAGCTGTCTTTGTTAACATGACATTGTTAAGCTCACTTTCTAAAATCGTAGTCGAGCTTCTCATACAGAGCTGGAGAGGGCGTCTATGGGCAGCCTGTTAGCTGTTAGATAGACGCCTGATGGGTTACACAAGGACTTCCCAGGAAATATTAGTCACCCTACCAAGATTGGTCATTTCATGGGAAGGCTGTTGTGCAACACATTGCAGATGTCAGTAATCAGCTGTTGTGTTTTTGATATGTTAATTAGTACAGTCCCCTTGGAAAGCCCCTTGTACAACCACATAAACACAGAAGCTGGTTTCAGTAAATCTGATCTTGTCTTTTTTTTTTTACTCTATTTACATCACAACCTCACTCATTAACACACTAGTGAAGTACAGTGTAGTCACCTTTAACATGCTTTCACTAGTGCCTCATTAAAAGGAACTACACACAGGGTATTACTTTAAACTAACTCTCAACTCTAAGATTCATAATGGAAAACGTCCTGGAAAATGACCTCCTTTATTCCATTTGTAAGTCTTTCATATCTACCCTGAAATTATACACAGATTTATTATATAACTGGTTTTAAAAGAATAAAGTTATTTTGATGTGCAATGTTAACTCATGAAGAATGTCTAACTTTGACTAACTGTCTGAAAGTTGCTGTCAAGAACTTCTGCGTCCATCCTTTTTCTACTGTTCATAAAGAAAGCTTGATTTTTCTACATAACTGCTCTAATGTCTCTTAACCCAAATGATTCAGCTTTTTTCCAGCAGGTTGAAGAAGGTCATACACCATTTATCTATAGTTAGCTTTTATACTCGTGGTGTCTAAAACTGTAAACCAAAAAAAAAAGTAAATCGGAAAAATGTGAATGGATAGAAACACATTACTGGCTAAGACGATTTGTAAAGCCAAGTTCATAATCATCCTCAGAAATTACAGATAATGGATTAAAAACTTTGTAAAGATATTTTACCCTTCGAACTATGGCATCCTGTTTAAATTTAGGATCGGATTCAGAATGGACAAACCAATACTCATCTAAGCACAAAGCTACAATTCCTACAGGAAACCAGGATATACATATTAAAACACTATTCTAAGCAAGGAACAAAAGGTAGCTTTTTTTTTTTCTTTCTTATTTTCTAAATTGCTTTTTTGATAGATCCTGGAGAAGAACGATATGTCTAAGTGCCCAGTTTTTGGGGCTTATTTTGCAAATATTGTGTTAATAGTCTCATATTTCTCTGTATACGCTGATTTTATCATAGCTGTTTCTTCCCAAATAATTTATTTATTTTTTGTCTTACAGTAAGTCTGTGGTCTAATAAGCTCCCTTTAGCTAAATAATTTACATACAGTAACTCCATGTGATTAGATAAGCAACACCAGAGGATCTACTATAGAATGACTCTATTTAAAAGGAGTTCCACCCACTATCAGTCAGAGTTAATCAATTTTCTCTTGTCTTCAATGTAGAACTGCACTCAGAGCAATTTTCTTTAGTAATTATATTCACAATATTGCACAAGTAAAAAAAAAACTGCGCTATTGCTCTATTGGAGAATAAATGTAAATTTAAATTGGTCTAGAAACAACATTAGCTAGCAATTTGTATGTATATATTATTGTACGTATGCATAAATGCATGTAACAGCTTACACACAATTGCAATATTTTACTAAAATTAACCTAATATTTATTACCGGCCCAATCATTCATTCATTCATCTTCTAATCGGCTTATCACCTACTGGGTCACAGGAGGCCTGGAGCCTACCCTAGGAGACTTTGAGCATGAGGTGTGGTACACTCTGGACAGGGTGTCAATCAATTGCAACTTGGGAACGCCAGTTAACTAATCTGCATGATTTTGGACTGTGGAAACCGGAGCACCCAGAGGAAACCCACCAAGCACAGAGAGAACATTCAAACTCCACACACACAGACCTGAGGGGGGAATCCTCCATCAACCTGAGAGATTGATGTTCTTGCCTGCATCACAGTGAAGTTATCCCCATGTTGCAAGCATTAAAAGATCGGGTGCTTCTTACCAGTAGACCTGACTTAGCTAAATTTTTTGGTTTTAAAACACAAGTATTTATAATGTTGTATGCAATGGCAGTGTTATACAAAAACCTAAATGCTATCTTAAACACATATTCAATTTTCATAAAATCTCAGAACTTCATCTTTGATCCTTACTAAAACAAATTCTATAGATTTGCTGACTTTTACTAATTTGATTAGCATTTTTCAGAATTTAGCTACTAATTCAGCATAGAATTATGTCAATGATGCTTCACTGTGAGATTTAACATACAGAACTGATTAGCTGATTGTGCTAAACCGCACTGATGAGAACAGTCACATGACTAAGGCCATCATTTGGGTGCTGTGGAGTGCGGGGAAAGATATCCAGGGGGTGGGTGGTGGTCCTTGGGGGTGCCAGTGACAGCTGGGGTATACTGTATGTCACATACTGGTGCCATCAAAGTCCTCCTCATTCCCTTTCCTTCTCTCTTGCTCTCTTTGTTTATTCCTATTTGAGACTGTAGTTCTATTACTCTGTATCCATTTTTTCTAAACCTGCCTTCTTTTCCTTTCAAGTCTTTTTTTCTCATTCGTCCTCAGTCAGTAATGGTGGATGGACAGATGGCTGGAAGCAGGGCTCTGGATCTACCTGCGAGGACAGCTGGTGACTTCCCATTAACGCTTAAACAGAGGGTTGCCTTTGTGTCCCCGACTGTCACCTGAGCACCATGGGGCCCTTGACAGCCTCTATCGAAATGACAATTAAGAAAATGAGGGGGGAAACAAAAATACATATTTTGTTCTAATATACAATATAAGTAGTATACACTCTTCATCTGATCCCCAAATCAAACAGAATGCTGTAACTCAAAGATTGCAATATTTTTAAGAAAGCTTTAATAACATATCTGTAACTTCTGAGAATAATTATGAACCTGGCTTTAACCTCAGCATTAGTCAGTAATGTCTTTTAATCTATTTATATTCTTTCCATATACAGTATGTTTTTGTTAACAGCCTTAAAGACTGCATGAATAAAAAAGCTCACTAAAGACAAATGCTGTAGAACCTTCTTCAACCTGAAGGAAAGCTGAACCATTTGGGCAGACAGACAATAGACTCACGTGAGAACGTGTGTGATGACGTCTGTGCCTAATTTGCTTAGTCCCGTTGTCAACTGTCCTTGTTTACATGACTGCGTAAAGCTCACTTCATAAAATCATAGCCAAGCTTCTCGTTTAGAGCTGGAGAGGTTTTGTTAACTGGACTTTTTTTTTTTTGCTTGACGCCTATGGGCATCCATACCAGGAAGCGCTAGATAGACTTCTCTTATCTACACCTCTGCAGTCCGATGACTCTGGCAGACACATAAGAGTGAAGTGAGACTCTTAGACACCTGTTGGGAGTAAGGGTTATGCAAGGACTTCTCGTTAACCACAAGCAACTTTTGCTCTTTCACTTTTGGTATGTCCTGACCACTGCAGACCATAACATAACCTATTTATACTTCTTTAACAATCTTTAGGGTATCCATGTTTTACCATCCACAGCAATCTCACAGCAATTTTAAGACTATCCATGTGGGGTCGTACCCGCAACAGCAAGTATTTTTCAAGCGAAGGAAACTCCTAGCAGAAGTCAAGGTCTGATTGGGCCTGGATGGTCCTTAGAAGAGTCAGGGTCAGGAATAAGGAGTCGGGAGCTGATCTATCACCAGTAGACTTCTATAGTTAAGAAGGCTTTCCTTCAATACCATTCCGAAAACTACCAGTTTATTTATTTACTCCATGCACAGACTAGAATTTCAAGTGATCAGAGCGTGATCATTATACTGGGGTTCTGTTTTTTCCTCTTTAATGATTTTACTTTAAATGGGTCTCTATGGGTAGTATGCATTCAGATGGGCTTAGATAAAGATTGAAAAGCATTCTGTCTGTAACACTTTTAATAAAACGGCTAACAAAAGCTAACTGGCTGGTACACTTGATGTGGTAGCATGGCAACGTGCATATATTAGGCCTAAGACAATTTTTAAATGAAATACTGATCTTAGTTCAGACTGGGCTAGTGTATTTAAATTTTTATTTTTTATTTACTTAAAAAAAAAATGATTACAAAATTTGTATTAAAAGATTTGTATTTTTTAATACAAATCTCATTGTTAAATCAAGAGTGTGTCCACCATAATGATATGTTGCTAGCAAAAAGTGAAACAAACAGTTTTATTCATTTACATTTGAACAAGAAAAAGCCTTTGTCACAATTAAATACAGTTAAATCCCTTTATTTGCATGTCCCTGCTTGTTAGGAAGCTGGCGCTCAGAGCGTAGGGTCAAGCATGATACAACAACCCTGGAGCAGATAGGATTAAACGCCTACCTTTGATTCGTTAGTTTTAGCACGAGTCTCTGTGTCCACAGGCCATGTTCAGTATACCTCAGGCAAAACTCCACATTAATTACTGACTATGCATGTATTACATGCATGGGTTCATATTGTGATTTTGATTTCTATGCAATTCATTGTGCAGCTCTGCTTATCACCTACAGTATACAGTATTAACTGTTACTGAAATTTGACTGTGACAGTAAGATGGTGTCTGATGCTTTATAATCATATCATTATTATTATTTTTTTTAAGTTGTAGCTTTAAGCTTTTTGTTTCCCCTTAAAGGAATCAATTACACAATGTACTGAATTTAGAAAAAAAAATGATTATGCACTGGACAATTGAATTATGCCAAAGCTGTAGCAGTAAGTAGATGGTATGTTTCACACCCACTGGGGTACAGAAGGAGTCTGCTTTCCTTTAATTAACCAAGATTGGTCATCAGAAAAAGCTGAACCATTTGGGTACACAGATTAAAGAGGCTCATGAGTTTGTTCTTGTTTACATGACTGTGTGAAGCTCACTTCCTTAAATCATAGCCGAGCTTCTCATACAGAGCTGGAGATGAGAGGGCGTCTATGGGCAGCCATACCAGGAACTGTTAGATAGACTTATCTCTTGTCTGCACCACTGTAGACAGATGATTCGTACAGACACAAAGTCAGACTCTTAGACGCCTGATGGGACGAAGGGTTACACAAGGACTTTCCAGGAAATACTAGCCACCTTACCAAGATTGGTCATTTCATGGGAAGGCTGTTGTCTAACACATTGCAGATGTCAGTAATCAGCTCTTGTGTTTTTGATATTTTCATTACTATATATATCAGTATGGGAAGCCCCCCCGTCCCAACCACATGAACACAGAAGCTGAAACAGTTTCATTAAAGTTGAACTTGTTAAGTTGTCAAAAGCCCAATATAGGAAAGTTGCATTCAACAGCTAAGAATATATCTAAAGTATAATATTAGTGTCATCAAAACACACCAGTGTTGCCTATTACCATCTCACAGACAGTTCATTTAAAGTTTTTACTATAATTGACTAAGTATGCCTACATTTATTTATTTATTTTTACCTTATTAACATCACAACTTCACTCATCAACACGCGTGAAGTACAGTGTAGTCACCTTTAACATGCTTTCACTAGTGCCTCATTAAAAGGAACTACACACAGGGTATTACTTTACACTAGCTCAAAAGATTCACAATGGAAAACATCCTGGAAAATTACTTTTTTCCATATGCCCATATTTAACTGGTTTATAAAAAATAAAGTTTATTACAAATTAGGCCTTTTAATAACAACTGATATTTTACTTCAATATCACAAAAGCAGAAAGCTGAGTTGGTCCATAACAGAATCTTTCACTTGTGTTAGTTAAATAATATTTCCAATAGCTTAATTAGCTTGAACTTAAAATGGCTTAATGAAGCAGAAGAAGTAGTGGTAGCTTTAGTTCTTTAATAGCTTTGGAAATCTTTCAGTAGGCATTCACCAGCCACTTTATTGGCACATATGCAGTTATCTAACCAGCGAATAACCGTGGCACATGTGGCAGCAGCGCAGTACATACAACCATGGCGATACAGATCAATAACTTCAGGTAATGTTTAGATCAATCATCAGAATGAAAAACACAATTGCTGTAATCTTAATCTTAATTGTGGTATGATTGTTTGTACCACAAGGGCTGGTTTGGGCACACAACACACACAACAACGTATCAAGTGACGTATCTGAAGGCTGATCAGGTTCATCAGACGAACAACAGCCTCAATATCAAAAGTCCATGGTGTATTTTAAAGCTCCATTGCTGAGCTTTTTGATGTGCTATGGTAACTCATGAATGTCTAAGTTTGACTGATTCTCTGAAAATTGCTGTCAAGAACTTCTCCCACCATCCTATTAATACATGAAGAAAGCTTGAGTTTTCCATGTAACTGCCCTAATGTCTCCCTGCCCAGCTTGAAGAAAGTCATACACCATTTATCTATAGTTAGCTTTTATACTCATGTATGTGTCTAAAACCTAAAAAAAAAAGGAAATGGAAAAAATGTGAACTGATACAAACACATTACTGGCTAAGACTATTTGTAAAAACAGGTTCATAATCATCCTAATAATCATCCTCAGAAATAACAGATAATGGACTAAACTTTGTAAAGACATTTTCCTCTTCAAACTATGGCATCCTGTTTAAATTTAGGATTGGATTCAGAATGGATAAACCAATACTCATCTAAGCACAAAGCTACAATTCCTACAGGAAACCAGGATATACATATTAAAACACTATATTTTAAGCAAGGAACAAAGCAAATATTGAGTTATATTGTTATATTAAATATTATCTTATAGTGCTTCTGGGTGCCGATGCAAGTGGCAGCCCATTCAGTAGCTCCACCTGTGTGTCTTCTCTTTCTACACTTCTTTTGGCTTCTATTGCTTGGTTTTACTTTTTTTCTCTTTCATAAGTTTTTAATAGTCTATCCTATAGATATGGAACCCATAAAGTTTCCTTCGGGATCAATCTATCTATCTATCTATCTATCTATCTATCTATCTATCTATCTTAAATGTCTAGCTCATATTTCTCTGTATACACTGATTTCATTATGGATGTTTCTCCTCAAATGAAAGTTTTTTTTGGCTTACAGTAAGTCTGTGGCCTAATGAGCTGCCTTCAACTAAATAATTCCCATACAGTAATGTGATTAGATAAGCAACACCAGAGGATCTACTACAGAATGCCAGCTGCTTCATGTTTAAAAAAAAAAATAGAGCTGCTGGGTCTGAATCCAGATCGCAGTTACACAGTTGATGATTCTATTTGAAAGAAGTTCCGCCTACTGTCAGTCTGGGGCAATCAATTTTCTCTTGTCTTCAATGTAGAACTCCACTCAGAGCAATTTTCTGTAGTAATTATATTTGCAATATTGCACAAGGAAATAAACTGCGCTAGTGCTCTATTGGAGAACGTAGGCTTACCCTGAATGCCCTCCACAATAAATTGGTCTAAAAACAACATTAGCTAGTATTTGTATGTGCGGTTACACATGAGGAGGGTTGCTGGATCATAGTAAAAATACTAGCACTGAAAGCACTGAAAACCCACCCTCCAATTAAAAAAAAACAAAACTATTAAATAAATATGCATAAATGCATTTAACTACATACACACAATTGCCATCCTTTACTAAAATCTGCCTAATATTTATTACCCGCCCAATTATTCATTTATTCATTTATTTATTATCTATCTATTGTTATCTATACCGCTTATCCTGTACAGGCTCACAGGAAGCCTGTACTCTATCCTGGGAGACTTTGGGCACGAGGCATGGTACACCCTGGACAGGGTGCCAATCAATTGCAGAGCAAACACACACACATGCTTGGGAACGCCAGTTACTATATCTGCATGTCTTTGGACTGTGGAAACCGGAGTACCCAGAGGAAACCCACAAGGCACAGGGAGAATGTGCAAACTCCACGCAGACAGACCTGATGTGGGAATCAAACCCAGACCCTAGAGGTACAAGGCCACACTCGTACCACAGGGCTGTACTCTGAATTTTTCTGTGAATTTGCGGATTTCCTCTTACACCTGATCGTTGCTGTAGACAAAGCGTTGATTGATGAAGACTTTAATATTCATTTTAGGAATCCAGAAGGTCCTCTGAAAACCGCAATTATTTCCATACTGAATTTACATACTAGTGTGTAGTATGACCCACTCATAAAGCAGGTCACACTTTAGATTTAATAATGTCCTTCAGAGTAAGCCTAAAAAATTTAGTGCCAATTCCACTGTCTGAAGTTATCTCAGATCACTATCTTGTCTCAATTAAAGTGTATCATAGTAGTAATGAACGCACAGTGCCGCGCTACTCCCCTTGAAGAGAATTAACTTTAATTTCACTCATCTCTTCTGCAAAATCATCAACCTGTGTATTAGATCCTATACTGACACATTTTCTCAAGCAGATA
>JAOVVB010080893.1:0-13659 GCA_028570985.1 Heterobranchus longifilis
CTATAGAAGTTAGCAAAACCCAGGAACTGCTGAACTTTCTTGCGGCTATCAGGGGTCGGCCACTTAGCCACAGCGCTTACTTTAGCCAGGTCCATCTGTACCTTCCCAGGGGCTATGATGAAGCCCAGGAAAGATACAGTGTCGGTTTTTAACGGTGATGTCGTTGAGAGGACCATAGTCAATACAGGGCCTGAGGGTGCCGTCTTTCTTCCCCACAAAGAAAAACCCTGCCCCCGCCGGGGAAGATGAGGGACGGATTAACCCCTCCTTTAACGAAGCCTCAATATACTCAGTCATAGCGGTCTTCTCCGGGCCGGAAATCGAGTATAATCGCCCCTTGGGAATGGGTACCCCCGGAATGAGGTCTATAGGGCAGTCATAGGGTCTGTGGGGTGGAAGAGACGTAGCTTTGCTTTTGCTAAACACCTGGCTCAGGTCCTGGTAGCAGCTGGGAACTGCAGTCATGTCAGATGATTCAGTCATCAGTTCTGTGTGAGAATAGGCAGAAGCAGCATTACAGTCAGACACAACTCCTAGCTGCACAGCTTTGTGTTTCCCTGATCCGACCCCTCCCCATGCTACAACTTTCCCTGTGCACCAGTCAATATGGGGGTTGTGTTTCTTTAACCAGGGAAAGCCGAGGATAAGGGGATGTTGGGCCGAGCGAAACAGGTGAAACAACATTTTTTTGTGATGATCTTCAATGCATACATCAATAAGTTCAGTCTTATGGGTGACTCGAAAAATAAGGGTGCCATCTAATGCACTAGCCTCGAGAGGCAGAGGCAACAAAACCCCCTTGGCAACCAGCTTCTGGGCGAAGTCCCAGTCCATTAAACTTTCGTCAGCCCCTGAGTCAATTAGTACTTTAACATCAAATTCACTGTCATTGAGCCTCACCTGAATGTCCGTGAGGGAGCGCGAGGCAGCCTCCGAAGAGGAGAGACTACTCACCGGGAGCCCTCTGGTCACCGGGTGGTTCCTCCCCTTGGTGGGACAGGCCGCCAGTAGATGTCCCTGTTGTCTGCAGTAGAAACACCATGTGCGGCGTTCTTCTGCACACAGCTTGGCCCTCCCTAGTTGCATGGGCTCCTGCCCATGCAACCGCGCTGCAACCGCGCCGCGCCAGGCGGGTTGCAGGACTGGTGGAGACAGGCGAGGACTCTCCCTCTCCCTGAGGAATGCAGGAACGGCTCCTCTGCCGTGATCCCGCGACGAGGTTCCTCGAGCTCTGTCTCTTCATCGTTCAAGAAGGCGTTGGTCAGTTCTGATAGCTAACGCTATCATGCTGTCGAGGTCGGAAGGCAAGTCTAGTGGCACTAGCAAATCTTGGATCTGGTCAGAGAGTCCTTTAATGAAAATGTCATACAGCGCTGATTCATTCCATCTGTTTTCCGTGGAAAGCGTGCGAAAACGGATGGCATAGTCAGAAACAGTGTCCATACCTTGCTTAATGTTACTCAGTTCGCATGCCGTTTCTCTGCCAGATATGGTGGGGTCGAAAACCCTCCGGAGTGCCTCCGTGAATCGCTCCCGCGTTTCACAGACCGGAGAGGCACGTGACCACTCCGCCATAGCCCATGCCGCCGCTCGACCGGTGAGATGAGAGATCATAAACACCACCTTGGCTCTTTCGGTGGGGAAGGCGGATGGTAACTGCTCGAAATGTAATCCACAGCTTACGATGAAGGCTCGACATAACCTGGACCCCCTGGAGAATTTCTCGGGCGGAGCGAGGCGTAGCGCCGAAGCGTGGAGAACCGGACCGGGCGGTGCTCCTGCATCCACCGGGCTGTGTGTTGCCTCCGTGCCGGGAGACGACGGGCTCTCCTTCAGGTGGTTAAGCATCTGGTGAATCTGAGCAGCCAGGTGGTTCACCTGGGTAGTCAAGGCGGACTTGAAATTCTCCTGGTAACTCGCCAGCTCCTTCACTCCCTGATGCAGGGAGGACATCTGGTCCTCCTGCTGTTTCAGGCGTGCGCCCTGGGAGTGAATGGCCGCAGACATATGGTCTGAGTCGGCTGGGTTCATGCTGGCCAGTTCGTTCTGTCACGACCGAACTATAGACCTGAACCCAAAAGCACGACTCACAGACAAAAAGTACAAAATGAATGAAGTTTATTTGACGAAACAATGGCCAAACAAACTCTCTCCAAATGGAGGCAATAAACAGAACAAAGTACAAATCAAAATCACTCACAAGGAGGAGGCAAAAATGCAACTCAAAATTACTCACAAGAAGGAAGCAAATGAACAAATCAAAATCACTCACAAGGAGGCAAAAGAACAAAGAAACAGAAAATTACTCACAATGAGGAAAAAACAAACTCACTCGTTGAGGACAAAAACTCCAAACAAAAGAGGATAAAGCACGGCACAAGGCTGGCGAGACAGGATACTAGGCATGGACAAATAACGCTGGTTGACTGACATGAGGACAAGACGAACTGGCACAGAACAAAGGGAGACGCCAACAATATATACGAGAGGTAAGGCTGGAGACAATCAGGGGCGGGGCAGACAATCACAATGGCGGGAAGGACACGAGAGGAAGGAGCAAGTTGCCTGAAATGAGAGGGAAGGTTAGGTTTCAAAATAAAACAGGAAGTGACAAGACAACACATACACAAGACAGAACTTAACAAAATAAACTTAACATAATTTGCGATTCATGACAATTTTGTTACTTCACTTCCCTGTGTATGTACATGAGATATGTGATATAGAATGTGACATAGTTCCACTGTTACACTGTTAGCTCCCAGAATTTTTAATGCATATTAAAAAGTGCACCGTTTCGAGCACTACGTGGCTCTTCGTCAGGCAGGCATAACCCATAGTGTCTGCTATAGGCTCAGTAATAGAAGATATTTCGAAATTCATAGACTCCCTGTGTTCGAAAATTACCTTCCTTCATCCTAGATATGACAGACATGAACAACACCTGAAGGGAATTAAGAACACGGATGATTTGGACCTAATGGTCACTTTTGATATTACAGTTACATTACTACAGTAATGTACCTCACAGGATCGGGGGGGCGCACTTGAGGCCATCATCATGGTACTTGGATCAGAGAGAACTAGATTGAACCAGATCGTGTGTTGCATTGGGTCGTAGGTATAGCAATACCTATGACCCAATGCAACACACGATTCAATCTGGTTTTAAAGAATAACTACATGTTCAAATCTGATTTTTTTTCTACAACCAAAAGGCTGCAGCATGGGTTCTAAAGCCTCACCATCCATTGCAAATCTTTATGTGGGATTATTTGAGCATGATTTTGTCCTAACCCCAGAACAGAATCCCTTTTTATCACAAGTGAAATTATGACAGAGATATATTGACAACATAATCTGCCTTTGGTCAGGAGATGAGAAGTCTCTACTGGAATTCTACCAACTATTAAACTCCAAAAACCAGCATCTCAAATTTACTATGGAATTTGATCATAACAAGATTAATTTCTTGGACATAACCATCAAAAGAGGCTGCAGTGGTATCCACACAGATATTTATAAAAAATCCTACAGCAAAAAACTCTCTACTTAGAGCAGACAGCTTCCACCCATCCCCTCTAAAAAACAGTCTCCCCATAAGCCAATTCCACAGGATGAGACATATCTGCAGCACAGAAGAATCATATAAGGAACAAAGCATAAAACTTAAGGAAAGACTGAGAGATTGTAGAGCAGACAGCTTCCACCCATCCCCTCTAAAAAACAGTCTCCCCATATGCCAATTCCACAGGATGAGACATATCTGCAGCAAAGAAAAATCATATAAGGAACAAAGCATAAAACTTAAGGAAAGACTGAGAGATTGTGGATACAAAGAGTCTGTTATCAACAAAGCAGAGAATATATATTAAAAAAAAACACAAGACGACTGTCTCAACCCATCTCCCAAAACAAAGACAGAAAACTCCACCCACTGTATCCTATGCTACTCTTCACAAGCCAATGAATTTCAGAACATCATCAAAAAACATTGGCACATCTTGAATGCAGACCCATCTTTGGGCAATACCTTTAAATCTCCCCACGGATAATATACAGACAAGCCTCCAACATAGGCGATATGGCAGTCCACTCAGATTTGGTAGCTAAAAGACCCCACACCTTTTTGGACAACCTGCAAGGCAACTTCAGATGTAACTCGTAAACACAATGTAACTTTACAACTAAAAGTACCCACTTCAACCATCCACTAAATGGCAAAGCAATTACAATTACAGGAAAAATCTCATGCTCTACCACCAATGTAATCTACATGGTGAAGTGCCCCTGCAGACTGGCTTACGTGGGCAAGACGAACAGATTAAAGACATGCATAGCTGAACACCGCAGCAACATACGCACAGGTGACATCAAGAGCCCTGTTGCCAGACACTTCAATGAACTTAACCGTCCTGTGGCTTCTCTCCGGTATACAGGTATCGAACAAGTTCTCACCAAAAGAAGAAAAGGAGACAGAAAAATGTCTTCTACAGCGAGAACTTTATTGGATCCACTTTCTACAGATGAGAGCTCAGCAAGGCCTAAATGAGGACTTCTCTATCAAACCCTTCCTCTAAAAACATTCTTCACCTTTAGGCCCAATCTAGGTGATAACATGAGTGTCACCTTTATTTCTTTTACATTGGTGCTATTACTTTTTTTTGTGGTCTTTTTTGACATGATTATTGAGATCACTTTTTGATATAATTGTCTAATTATTTCAATATAATTTTTCTCCTTCCAATATTATCATTATTTCCCTTAGATTATCATAATCTTGTTGTTTTACCGATACTATTATTATCCCCCTCGTTTCCTGATGAATTGTTTCCACAACTTTATTTATCTCTGCATCTTAGTATATTATTGTTGTTTGTTTTCTTGGGGGAGGGGGGTTAACTTGTACTGATCACTATCGTAGTACCCCTCCTGATTGCATAATACGTGTGATATAAAAAGTTGTGACTAGGTCACCTCTATTTTGGTCCTAGGGACCTTTTTTATTATGTGGCAGCCCGCACATGTTGCTTCAGTCTGTCTAGTAAATGTTTGTGTTGTGTGATATTTATGTCGACGTCATTCCCATACTTAGGGATGTGACCAAGCCTTTATCAGGGACACCTGTTTCGTGTTCCCTCATTATGCTTGCCTGACAAAGAGCCATGTAGTGCTCAAAACATTGCACTTGTTATATGCATTAAACATTTTGGGAGCTAACAGTGTCTGTCTGAACTGTTATAGTTCCATTTGTTGCCTAAAGTTAAAATAACTCACCATTGACTTTTATTTTCAAATGGGACACGAACACCGGGTAAAAGTCCTGTGTTTGTTTGACCCATCCACCACCCCTCCCACCCTAAATAGACTTTTTACTCTTAATGTTACATTACATGACTTCCTGCTTTGCGCCCAACATAATTATTATGGCCACTAGAGGGCAGCACCTTACAATGAAATATAAATATATTGCTCTTGCTGTTTGTACAAACAACCTATAGGGTCGTTTTTTTGAGGGAGGACAGTCTTCAGAGGACAGTAATGATGGATGTGCCATATTCTTTATAAAATTAGTGCAGTGGTAAGTGTAGCATTAAAAAAGAAAATCTGGATACAAATCTAAAACCTTATCACCTTGTCGTAAGAGACTGAGAGAAATCCAGCAGCATGGATTTGGCTGAGGTCATACCTGAATGATGAGTCATGTATCTGATTTGGAAACAAGAGCAACCAGTGGCCACAGAAACGGAAGTGTCAGTAAACAGCCATGCTGCCTCATCGTCTGTCTCTGCTTCCCTACAAGCTCTGCTTTGTTGCTCGTCTGCAAGAGCTGCAAGAGCTTAATGAGGCCTCCAAGGTACCGAGGTACTGAGCATACAGTTTGTGTTTACACAGTGGGTAACAGCAGCAGGTTGGCTTTCCCTTGTCTCTGGACCCCAGAGTGCTAGAGTGACTCCATCAGTTGAAAATAATAATAATAATACAATTGAAAAAAAACTGTAGTCTCCAAAGTATTGGCAGGTAATGCAGAACCAGACAAAGTCAAACAAGTAGTGTCTCCACACAATTATTTTAGTACCCTTGGACATTTCCGTTTATTTTGTACCTAAAACTAAGACCTGGATCATGACCCAAAACTACATTTTGACTTTATTTCATCCATTACTGTCTGCTAGCTCGCTAGTCTAATACAAACCTTTGGCTACTTCCCTCTCTCTAAGAGTATCACAAGCACACTTTGCAAGGTGCCCATAGCCATCTGCATTCTCAAAAAACAACATAAATACACTCGATGCAGAACCGGGGTCCAAACAAAAAGGCAACGAGGAAAAATGCACGGCATGGAAGGAAAGTGCTGGTTCAATGACACAAGGACAAGACGAACTGGCACAGAACAATGGGAGACGCCAACAATATATATGAGAGGTAAGGGGAAACAGCTGGAGACAATCAGGGGCGGGGCAGACAATCACAATGGCGGGAAACACACGAGGGGGAAGGAGCAAGTTGCCTGAAACGAGAGGGAAAGTTAGATTTCAAAATAAAACAGGAAGTCACGAGACAACACATACACAAGACAGAAGTTAACAAAATAAACTCAACATAATTTGCGGGTCATGACACAATCTTATGGTTATAATGATCCCTTATTTGATCCCTTTTCTGAATTTTTTTTTTTTTTTTCCAACAATGGGTTTGATATGTTTTATAAGCAGTGAATAAGTAATGTCCACAGTGATTAGCCTAGTTGTTTTGTAATATGTTTTTACTGATTATTATTCTAAATGTCTGGCTGTTTGATATGCTTCAAGTGTAGAGTACAGCAATGTTTGACTCTGAGGTTCCATGTGAGTCCACTCAGAGTGAAGTTAGAGTGATTGCTGATTACATGCACCTGTTAACTGACCTCGTTAAGTTGTACACCTGAATGTGTACACACTGATGAAGGCCTCATAGACAATAGATCAAGTAAACATATTGAATTATATATTTGGTAAGTACAACCCTCTCTTCTTTACATGGATATATACTTTTAGGATAATGCACCAGCTGGTCAGAGTGCAGAGTCTACCCTATAATATAATTACTTTTCTGCTTGTGTAAATACCTTTTTTTGCAGTCTGCCAAGCAACTTATAAAACAACCCACTAAACATGTATTTGTAGAGGTCCAAATATGTTATGGTCCACAGGAGCTGACAGACAGATTGCTTTGTATCCATTTGACTACATTAATCCATCATAGTTTTCGTCATATTTGTCCCAAACTTACCACAAGGGAAGAGATTTAGATGGCTGTAAACAAGTGTCAGCAGCATCAGTGCAGGGTAGTGTTTAGCACTTGCTTGATATTAATGTTGACATCCTGCCATTTACAAGTTGTGTCTCGGAGTAAGTGGTTCGGAAAAAGCAGCATGCCGCTCTCAGGCGATGACCCATCATTAAATTAAGAAGGCTGTCAACGTTGTAGCAAAAGAAAAGCACATCTTTAACTCTGCAGTTTATATAAGTATGAGTGCAGTGATAACTCTGGGACACACAGGGCGATGGTGATTGGCCATTTAGCCTTTTGGGGGAGACCTGTCAGAGACAGAAGGTGGTGAAAAGATGGCACAGGGAAGCGACTGAACAAGTGCTTCTCTCACTGTGTAGGTCTATACTAGAACATACAGTACTGCAAATGCATCCGTCATTTAGGACTCAACCTCTCCTCAGCCCCACATAGCAGTCTGATTGGGGTCACAGGATGAGAGAGATTTACGGCCGTGCCCGTCTGAGCAAGTGATAAGACTTGGCCATCCATGTATATAGTTGACTAATTGCCAAAGTGACCTTGGTGGAATCCTAATGGGGAAATGAGGGAGCGAAGGAGAGGAGACAGGGAGAGATAAACATGTAAAACAGGGATAATTCAATAATACAGTACTTGAATCATTGCAGGAATAAAAGGAATCCGATTGTCTTTGTCTGCTTGATGGATCCAGTAGAACAACTCCACTCGTGTAGCATTTAGACAATCACAGCCCAGTCGCCAGAATAAAATGTTGCCATTGTATGTTACATTTGTACATTTCATACGTGTCAATGTTTCTGAAGTGACGTAGTTCAGATCACATGTCTGAGCTGAGTTTCTCATCAGGAGGAGGAGGGGGTGGTGGGTGGTGTGAAACCTGGGCGACGGCTGCTAAGCAGCAGACCACTGTTCAACAACGGGTATTTTTTAATGAGACCCAGTGGTTTCCAAACTGGGAGGGGCCCGGAGTGATAATGGGGGGGGGGCACGGTGAGGCTAAATATTTTGCATGGTTCTGCTGCACTGCTAGCAAAGCATAGACAGGTTTGTGACAGCACTGCCATTTAAACATAAAGAAGATGATGGATCTTCACTAAATGTCACAACTTTCAAAACAAAGACAAGGAAATATGATGAGAAATGCTTGGGTTTTTTGCTTTAGTCACCCCTTTTTTTTCAAAAATATATTTTTGCACTGCATTTTCACATATTTTGTGATTTTCTTTTTTGTGTTTTTCTGCTGTATGTGTTAATTTAAAAATTACAAGAAAAATTTGCTCACAAAAAAAAGAAAATATGACGAGACATCAGATTGGCACACTGAAGTTGCAGTTCTGTATATTAATTACAGGTAATGTTTCAAATAAATTCTATAGAAGTTTGCAAGCAAAGGACGTATCTAAGAGTGGTTGTGTGGGTGCATTGTGGGGGGGCCTTGCAAAAAAAGTTTGGGAGCCACTGACATAACCGTTTTTTGTTATTTACGCTGATTATGTAACTTACACAATTTACAGAACAAACATCCTTATTTTAACCCAAAGCAGAAACGTATACAATGCCAACATTTATTCTGGTGACTGGGTTGACAATCAACATAGCCCCAAATCTTTCATTCTTTATTAAATGGATACAAACTTGTAACATAGAGAGGAAGTTAGGGACAAAGCAAAAAAATGTCAAGAAAAAAACACAAGGAATCAGAGAAAAGGAAAGAACGTGAATCCGAAACAGCTTCTACAGAGTACTGAAATTGTGTAAGATGCAAAGGAGGAGAGAAAGTTTTCTTTGGTGCCTGTGTGTGTGTTTGTCCATGAGCATGTCTAATGCTGTTCATTAGCTGGCTGAGTTGTGTCAAGATGTTAAAGCAGCCTGCCAAAGCCTTGAGCCCTTGGTGTAACACTGCCTGCGCAGAGATGACATTCCTCCCAAAGGACGGGGCCTCGCTGTCTGTAAGGGAGCACGGCAGACACAGAGCCCAGTCAATTAAACAGCAACACTGTTCACATCACAGCTGCACCACAGGAAATACTAGGAAACAAGGCGCTGCACGCTCCTTGTACAGTAGGAACAGGCCACGTGGTTCTCAGGAGTAGGTACACCTAGAGGCAAACACAGTTGCACAGACAAGATTTGCACACACAGATTCTTATAATTACACTAGTGCAAACAGACTACGGATTATGATACCTCCTCTGGCTCGGATAATTGGTTTGACAACCCCAACAGTCATCCTTTTCTTCCTAATCTTCTCAATACACATCCAAGCAGTGACCTTCAAAAGGTTGATAGCTGCACTGGAGCTGGAGGGAGGGACAACACTTCACCAAGCAAATCAGGCTGCACTTTATCCTCTCCATCCATTTCTTTCAGCAACACTGATCTTGCTGATGTCCCTTTTCGGTTCATCTGCAGAAATATCAAATTCTGCTCAAGTATTTGGCATAGTTGACCAACCAGCATTTATCTTCTCTGTCTTCCCTGGCATTAAAAGGACATTTTGTAGTTTCAGTGAGACAAGAAGAGCACCCTGGGACTGATGTCAGCTGCATGACAAACCCCAAGTATTGAAACTTTACTTTCGACAATAGCAATGCTCATATTACATTTCACAACTAATAGAAACCATCTTGCGATGGGATCACACCAGGCCAAATCGGGCCAGGAGCATAAAGTTTGGGGGGGGGGTAATGACCCCTTTGTTGCTTCCTATGTCCCTATTTCTGGCGCCCTTGCTCGGACTACACCCATCTTCGAACTCAGCCTTCATTGTGATGTCAACTTCATACCTGTAAAGTTTTGTGACTTCTTGCACAGTTGTGACGCGATCGCGGTAACAAATTCTCTCCACAGACAGACAGAAATATAAACATCTGGCAAAGTGCTCAACTCCGCTTCTGTGGTAGTTCCCGCTACAGTTGGTGTCTCCACAACCACATTTTGCCATCTCTTATTGAGCATTTCTTTGATCAGTCTTTGGGATAATTGAAGCATATTCCTGGGGTTTACTTTCAGACGTATCTGAGCTAACCACTGCCCCTCGATTCGATTATTTTGTTGAGCAATGCCATTGAACCCGTGATGGTCTATAGGGCTCATGGGAAATTATGTTCTATAAAGGCTGTGAAAAAAAACAGATATTGACTTTAATCTTGTCTACTTGCTTACCATCTGGTGAATATGTTCAACACTGAGTGACTGAAATAGGAAATTCTCAGAGATGTGCACCCATGACACATAGTATGATGGTTCTGGATCAGGCTACGAGGATTTATAAACTGTATGACCCTCCAGCTCTGGACTGATCTGTTGTGAGTGAAAAAGTCCTTGATCAGAAGACACTCCTCGCTTGGGGATGAGGAATGAAATAGATATTTCAATTATAGTTATGCATGGCTATTTTGGTGACTGATTTGTGTATTAAAAAAAATACAAATACATGTGTATCTGAAGTATCACTATCATGTACAGATTTATTTTTTTAAACATGCAAACCAATAATGCTAAAAAAAGAAACATGGTCTTTTTTGAGAGGTAGGTATATGCAGCACATGAAAAGAAAAGACAGATGTTCTAGCAATGTCTAATTACAATACAATACACAAGGCAACAACCATATTACACCAGCCCAATCAAATCAACTGTATTTAATGCACTGTGTCTGCATAAAAAGAGCATACAACAAAGAAAACAAACACCTAAGCTCATATACAACCTGTTCCTTTTTAAATGTCTCCTCTCATCCATTTTTTTTTCACAGTGAACCTAAAGGTATTTGCATTTCATTTGCATTTGAATTACATTCCCATCTCTTTGGTGACTGGAGATGGAGAAGCTATAAAAAAAAAAACATGTTTTAACCATTTTAGGTATTTAGCAATGTAAAATGCAGACTATTTATTTGAGACTTGCTCCAACACAACATGCACTGAAAAATACATACAGTACCTTTACTCACACCGCTATTTTTTATCACCTGTTTCTGCACCATAGCAACAGTGTTGTAGTCTCATCTGCTGCTGTGCTGCTCAGTGCATTATGAGCAAAAATAATCCAACACCTGTGGAGGTGGACATGCCTTATATTTAATAATGAAGGCACAGATATGTTTTATTGGCGAAGACAATGACAGCAATTGATGCAGTGAAAAATCATGTGATAATGGTCAACCTATGACCTGAAAATTTGAGTAATTTGGGGTTATTGAGAACAAATGAAAGTTGCAATCCTAGGATGGCTCATTGCTCTCATGCTTTTTATATCTTGGCTTCCACAATATCCTGTGGGAGGAATCATTTTTCACCAATCATACGCTGCGTGTTGTGCCGAGAACTAATCCCAGTCCAATTTATTCCATTTAGGTCAGAGAAGCAAGTAAAGAGAGCACTCTTAAATCTTCTGTCTGCATTTAGAAACGAATAAACTAATTAAAGGGCTGCAGAGGCTGTGGCCAGGAATTAGTGCACCAAACAGCATCCCATAACCTCATTTCTTGCAGGCCTCTCGATTCCTCGTGACATTCATGAGTTTTGTTCCATTTTATTACAGCAAGAAAAAAACCAACACAAGAGAAAGAAGGATTGAGAGAGTAAAAAGAAAGTCATAAAATGTAATGTAAAACAGGCATGCACATTTTTCAGGGTTCTTTTGCTCTCTGGCAGGCTTTTATTAGCTTGTGATACCATCATAAAAAACTAATTCCTAATGCGGTGGACAGTTAAGCACCCAGATACAGAAAAGAGAAGAGGAAAAAGACGGAAAGAGAGACTTGTGATTTATCACACGTATCTCCATAGTGCTGACTTACAATACCTTTCCTGTTTCCTTCTCATGGAAGCTATCTTTGGGTAGATTGCACATTTTAGTTTACATGATGGTTTCACATTCTCCCACTTGGCTAGAGGTGTTTGCAGGGGTATGGTAAGAGGAAAAAGAAACCACAGGGTCTGGTACTGTTGTAAGAGGTTCTTTGTACATTTAATCTGCAAGTGTCTGCACTGCAACAGCCTTCCCAGCTCATTTCTAATCTTAGAGTAGAATTGGGGCTTTGCCCTTGATTGTGCAATTCTTTGTGGAGGTGTATGCATGTGTGCACGGGTGTGGGAAAAGTAGTGCTGCTATTCCCATTAGAAAAATGGAGGAGACTGGCCAGGTAATAGAGATAAATACATGGACTGAAAGAAAAAAAAGTTGCATGATACGATTTTGAAGTGAGAGGAAAGGATACAGTAGAACTAGGTCACAAAGGAAGGGAGGCAATACATGTTAAAGTGCTCCTCCTCCATGTTTTAAAGTATATACAAAAAATACTCTCCCATGATTAATATTTTGTTTAACTTGGTTTTCCCACAAAAAAGTAAGGAAGCACATCTACTTTTCTCCCTCAGAAAGTTAAGAACTTCTGGATCTGGCCTCAAGACATGGTTATGCCACAAGTGACTTGACTGGCTCCTAAGACATATGATGTCATAAAACATAACTGTCTGAATCCAGATTTTTGAGACTGTTGTTGGCACACTGCAGTTTCAAGGCAGAAATTCTCAGCCATGGTGTTGACTGATCATTACACTCATGATATGTCTTGTAGCAAATAAAAAAACACCACATGTTAACCTAAAAAAAAAGATTCACCTACGCTTTTTTTTTTTTTTTTACGTATCTATAAATACATCTGTGACATTCACACCCCACACCCAGTACTCACAGGATGTACATGATGACGCCCAGTGACCACATGTCACATGACTTGTCATATTTCTCCGGACCCAAAACCTCAGGAGCTTATCATTGGCAAAACACAAACACAGAAATACAAAATATAAATGGAGATCATTGGCAAAAAATATTGCATATTGTTTTTCCCCATTAAAAAACCTGTGTGAACTCATGAGAAATACCATAAACAGAATACAAGCCTTCATCTGTCAGGGGGGAAAAAAAGTAAAATCTTTTGAAAACAACATAAAGCAACTTACCCACATAGTAGGGTGTATAACAGGGGGTCTGCAGAGGGTTGTGTAGCGTCGTCTCCTTAGCAAAGCCAAAGTCTGTTAGTTTGAGGACGGTGTTTTTTTCTTTAGTGGTGTACAGCAGGTTCTCTGGCTGGTTAGGAGGCAGAAGAAGAAGAAGAGATACATTTGACAAAATGTCCTTTATTAAACAGATCCCTTTCTTCATCATGTTGATCTTTCTGCACCTTGATGTCTCTGTGCGCGATGTTAATGTTGTGGAGATACTCGATGGCCGTGCCGATGTCCCTCATAATCTCAGAAGCCTCTGGGTGGAAAAGAGGAAAATGCACTCTCTCAAACCAGAAGCAATTCCAGTACCACACGACAAAAGATAGAAATAAAACACAGATCATGTAAA
>JAOVVB010080910.1:0-13657 GCA_028570985.1 Heterobranchus longifilis
TAAATGTGTTTGATGATCAGAAACATTTTGTGTGACAAACATGCAAAAGAATAAGAAATCAGGAAGGGGGCAAATAGATTTTCACACCACTGTATATATATATAACAGCAATATTTGTGTCAAATCCACATAATAAAAGCTGAAATGATTGCTATAGCCAACGGGGAATAATGTACTGCAAACCGGTGAAAACTGCCCCAATACTTATGGACTCAACTGTACAAAAGAAGTGTAGAAGTTAGAGATTTGTAATGAGCCCTTTGAAGCTCCAAATAAAAATTAACACAACATAATTAAGTAAGCATGCAAACCATGAATATAATTATACAAAATATCCCACTTGAGGTCATGATGTTGTACTGTATATCAGCACGGCTATAATGTGATTGTAGGCACGAGTACTATAGATAGTATAGTGCTGAGATTCAGTACATCACCACCTTTTTTTTTGGCTTCGCCAACACATATCCTTTCACAAACGGCAAAGATGTAATTAGTGTAACTAACAGGGGTGAAAGGAGTTTTCAATTCTTGGTATAGTTTTAAACTCTTACGTGTAGTCAAAAAAAGTTTATGGAGAGAGTTGAAACTCCAAGTTGCCGACCAAAAGACAAGAAACTTTAAGCATTTAGAGAAGATCTGTAAAGACGAGTGGACCAAAATCCCTCCTGAGATGTTTGCAAACCTGGTAACCAACTACAAGAAACTTCTTTTATCTGTACTTGACATCAAAGGTTTTCTTCAGCAAGTACTAAGTCATGTTTAGCTTGGAGAACAAATAATTATTTTCCCCACAGTCTTTCACACTAAATATTAAATAATTCAATAAGAGAACAAAAAAAAAAAAAAAAAACAGCCTACTCAGAGTAGAACACAAGCTCTATAAGACTAAGTTGAGTGCGTGCGTGTGTGTGTGTGTGTGTGAGTCTCTCCTACCTGCACACTGGGCTGGAGCTGCTGTGGCTGCTGAGGCTGAGACACCAGACAAGCTGCCATGCTCTGCCCCGTGTTCTGAGAGCTCATCGACTGGAGACATGCAGACAGAAAAACACAGATTTTTACAGATTTCATGGGCTTTATTTAATAAGCTTAAAATCTCTCTATATATAAGTATATAACACAAATATAAATTAAGCACAAATAAAAATAACAAGTTCCTTTAATACTTGCGTATAAAACACATATAATACAAAATGTCCTCTTTATAGAAAGGACATTAAAATTCAGATTCCTCCAATTTGATAATTGCTCGTCCTTATGCTCAAATACACACACACACACACACACACACACACACACGCATATACACACACACACACACACGCATATACACACACACACGCATATACACACACACACGCATATACACACACACGCATACACACACACACACACACACACACACACACACACACACATATATACCTTTGCAAAGAAGACCTTGTTTGTGCAGCACACCTGCTGTATGAGCAGTGTGACCAGTCCAGCAGCTTCACCCAAGTAACATTACGTAACACAAGACTGTGAACACACACGAAGGCAGCTCAGTAATGTTAATCCTCCTTCCAAAGGGACCTCGCTGAACTTGCTTGGTTTCCCTCTCGCCTCACTGGCATCACATCAGCAGCATTCCTTACCGGCTAACAGAAGCAACCCACAATGAACTCATAGCTTTGTGAACAATTACTCCTCAAATCATCGTTCTTTTCTCACCGTCAGTGCTGGACAAACAGTGTGACAATGGTTATTTAGATAGATATATAAGAAAAACACTGTGGTTTTGTTTAGCAAGCGCTGAAACGATCAGAATAAGCTTTTGTCTTCCAGCAAGTGTTAGAAAATAGCTTAAGATGTAAGTGAGAGAGGCTTTTTCTTGACCCAGTGTTGCCACTGCCTATGAGCCAGACAGATTATACAATATTAAAGGTCAGAATCGCACACAGAGCTGGTGCGTTATATTCTCCCCTTAGGCCTCAGCAGTTCTGAAAATATGAGTAAGATTGGCTAAACTATCCTGATGGTGAGGAAAAAATGGCTCAAACCAACAAACTGAAGCTTCGTGTTTTCAGAGTGGCATAAATCTCCCAGTGTTCATTGAGTGAGTGCATGGAGCGCAGCTACATTTTGCCTGAGGCCCTCCATGAGTGGGATTTAGAGCGAGTACATTTAAAACCTCATTCATCTCACCCTATGGACAGTAGTGGGACACAAGGCTTGCCAATGCACCACCCGTGCCAAGGCATTATGTATGCATTATTCCATTTTAAATGTCGATAGTGGTCGGCCTTTCTGCCCCGGGAGGGTTGACTGTGGAGGGAGGGAGAGAAAAAAAAATCCCCTGGCCCCAGAGCCAACTGCATAGACTTTAAAATCGGGTCAGTGCATGCGGTAAAGCGAGCAAGCCCTTTTATCGACAGAGGCAGAAATAGTGAGTTTGATAGCTCCATGTGATTCGGGGGTGGAGCAAATGTCGATGAATGAGATAAATCAGCTGACAGGTACGGTGACAGGGAGAGGTTGATGGGTCCTTGATCTGGTGTCTCCCGTTTCTGTTTCAGTCATCAGGGCAGCGATGCTCTGACATCACATCCACCTCCTTAATTTGAGTCAAAAATATCATTGTGTTTTATGTAAAAAATAAAACATAGTCTGTGGTCCTGCTTCTTCTAACAAAAACTATGAAAGAATTAAGCAAATATTGTTGACAGGTTGTCCTTTACAGTTTCTATACAAATATGAAGAGGTGTTATAGCACAACATTAAACTGTAAAACTGCTTCAAGTGACTCATTGCTGTTGCAGAATGACAGTAACAGAAAAAAGGCAAATGTTCCATAAATATTTCAAGTTCAATAAGTAATTAAATAACTTTCCACAGAGAGTGTAGTTGTTGAGAATCGAGAAGCAGTTGTTAATATTTTACACATAAATCAGAGCATTTATCCAATTTTAAAAACAGCTTTGAACTTCTGGAAAAGTCCCGAACATCCCAGTGGCCCCTTACTTTTCCACGTGGCAGCACCAACAACAAATGCTTCCGTATGTAAAGACAAGTTTCATGAATGAAAGTTAACCTGAAACCATTCGCAGAAAGAGGGTGTGGCTGTGCAGCGTACAGTGTCTGCAGAGGGTGACAGCATCCACAGGTGTGTGATTTTTGACAAGCCTGATCTCACAGAAATATGTGGAATGACCACAAGCTCTTAACATGTGGTGGCACTTCCTGTGTTAAAATGATGTGCCGTCACCACGGAAACAATACCTATGGAAAGTCAATTTGCATCCTTTGTCTTGGTGGAAAACACAAATTCCCAGGTTTAACAGAAATATGTTTTAATCAAAGTCTGCGCAGGGAGGAGGTTGGGGTGGACAGGTGGGTCAAACTACACGAGACTTTCACCCAGGAGACTGCTGTTCGTGTCCTGTTTGGTAAACTTTGACACAAATTCGCACCATTGACTTAGACTTTTGGTTTCAAACATTCGCACGGATTGAAGGCTCATTTATGCTAAACGTTAGATACAGATTATAATACAGATGTGTTAATTTCGTCTGTATTTCTGCACCTTCTCTGAAAGCTTACAGATAGGCACTTAACAGAGCAGTACCACTGGAAAGTGTGGGGGGCAGTGTAGCGCGACTATAGGACACGAGGAAGAAAAAAAAAAAGGCGATGTATTTAATACATGATTTAATAGATATAGAAATGTTTTTTATATCAATGTATTTAATGGGCTCACAGACCACCGCCGTCTACAACGCTGCCTCTTTCTTAAGAGGAACATTATTACGACACAGGTCACAGAAGTTGTCAAACTAGCCGAGAACAGGCAGAAACATTCTAACTTTCTATTTCTTTGGCGAGACATTGTGGGGCTTCCCAAATGCTGGATACAACTAAATAAAAATGACTGATGGAGGGGAAGAGTGACCACCAGACACCATTTCCTGCCCTCCCCCTGGTGTTTGTGTCACATTCAGGTGAATGTTTTCTGTTTTGAAGCTCTCGAGTCACCGTCCGGTCGCCCCACACCCTTCACTGCTCTGCTGCCTTCTCTCCTCCTGCTCTCAATCTCACACAGGTTACATCAAAGCAGTGTAACCCCTGCCACAGCCGCCACCCTGTGCTCGGCCAGCAACCTGATTTTAACTGAAAGTGACATTTCTGAGATGCCACAAATTCCTCCTGACAGAGAAGGAGAACGATGTTTCTTAAAAGAGACACCCTGGACTTTTTTTTCCCTTTGTGACAAGTCTTTCTTTTTGATTGCTTTTCTCAAAGAGGGTTACTGTTGCAGAATAGGGGGAAATGTTTGATGTTGGAAAATAAATCTTAAAGCATGTTGTTGCTTTGATGGCTTCTATTGACTGGGGAAGGCCCGCACAACACCGACGCTCGTTCCAGGACATGAAGGGTTAATTTGCAAAAATGCTCCTAAATCATGTTTTTTTAATGTCCAATCCTGGGAATATCAATCAAACTGGTGATTGGTTGTTTTGATAAGATATCTCAAAAATCTTTATATTTTCATAAATCATGTTTATAGGGGATATCAATCAAGCTTGTGTTGTTTTATTCATTTTAAGGCTTTTATCTCTTCACTTATTACATGACTGTACAGAAAGTAAGATGCACAACGTCAATTCTAGGAGTGATTCTGAGAGTTTCTTTATTTTATCAGCATGAAACAGTCTGGACAGAGTGGACCGGGTCAGATAATCCCCCTGTGCTATCCTTTCCTTCCTAATAGGATTTACACAGGGGGGGGGGGAAAGAAAGTTTTGGAATTATCTCTCAACATATAGTTCTGCCGTCTCTTTCTTGCCATGGCTTCATCCATAATTCACTTAGCCAGTTCAAGTGTCTTTTTTAAGCCTCTTTCTTGATGTAATTTCTCAATCTATCAACTAGTGAGGGTTGAATGACTGAGTAGGCCTTCTCATCCCCTGTCACTTCCCCTCTCCTGCAACTCTGTTAGACTTCTGCAGAAATTACATTCGGATTATTTGATGGGGCTAGTGCTGCTGTGTGTATTGAGATGATTTTAGATTTTTTTGAAGACTTTGTGTCGCCTCTGAATGAATGCCATCACACTACCTATAGGCTTGTGGAAAAAAGCTTGTGCCTGTTTGGAAACTTGGAAGTTTAGATGCCCCTGTCTCTTTTTAACCTTGATTTAAGTCTCCAAACTTCTCTCTGCCTCATTGTCTCGTCTCTTTAGAAAATTCATTGAAGCAAATTAAAAGAAAGACACAGAGGTAAAAGATAGTGACAGAGAGTAAGAGGGAGGGTGAAGGAGGGTTGGCTGTTTTTTGTTATGCTAGTGCACATCCCCCACTATCTCACTTGAGAAACATCAGTTACAATACGACATGAGAACAAGGGAAAGTACCCAGAAAGGAAGCAAGGAAGGAAGAAAGGCCAGAGGACATTATTATATTCATTTTTCAGAGTAGTAATAGGGGGGAGGTTGGAATTTCCTTTGGCAGGGTGCTTGGAGATGAGAAGACAGATCCCGCAGAGACATAAAGCCAGAGCCAAAGCCAGAGCCTGTATTTCAGTGTTTCTTAGTACACTGTGTGTGTGCATTTGAACACCAATGTCTTTTTTTGAGGCATCAGGGAGCCACAATTGTAACTTACCAATTTCTTCACATATGCAGTAGTACTCTTACCTTGCATGGCAGCTGGATTCACGCGATATTACAAGATCACGCGAGAATCGCAGATTTCTTGATCGCTCTAATCCATCTTGCCAGGCTCCAGTACAAACGTTTGGTTTCTGGACACGATCTTACCGGACCAATCAGCGAGGAGCTACTCATAGCTACGTGGTTTAGGTGTTTGTTCAAAACAACAGTGGCGGCTCTGTGTCCTGTGAGGAGCTGACGGTACCGGCAGGTACCTGTGTGGTTTAGGTGTATGAGCTGTGCACCTGTTCATTCAAAACAACAATGTTGGCTCCGTGTAGATGCTGCAATACTGCACCAGCATTGGTTATATCAGAGCTGGACTATATTTCTTCAATGAAAGAAGAGCAAAGAACAGCACTGAAGGCTTTTCTGCACTTCTCCTGACTGACAGATGTTCGTCCAGTCAGCTGCCAGGTATTTTTTGAAAGCGCCTGCCCTTTTCCAAACAGTTTCTGATGACTGCTTCTCAGATGGTACTGTGAAACAACCATCTGACGGTCTCAGGTTAGTAGTACTCTCCAAGACCTGCAAACAGATTTTGATGTGAAAAAACATGTTAGTTTATAATTCACTAAGCATCCACTGGAGTAATCTACAACTGGGTGCTGTGGAATAAAATTCAGCATGATTATGCAACTTCCTTAAATTAGGTTAGAAACTGATCTTGGTGGACAGTTATTCCAGATTGAAAATTGGAAGCAAAGTGGAAGCAAAGTAAAAAAGCAAAGTACCAGCCTCCTTGTCCATAAAACTGGCCTGAATTTTACTGTTCTCAACAAGCCCAAAATGCACTTATCAGGTTTAGTATCAGCTCAAAATAGTATATCCCTAAAGTAACTACAATTAAATTAAAACCACTACACAGCTGAAAAAAACCCATCTCAAGGAACAAAGGTTTGACCGTCATGCGAACGACTGCTAAAAATCTGGATAGACCAGTTTGGCCCTGCAGTAGAAATCACAGAAATGATGCATGACATTTCTGTGCAGAGAACTAAGTAACAGAAGCAAGTAGAAACGAGAGTAGCCAGATTGTGCAAGCAGAGGGATCTGAAGTAGAGACCCCCCCCCTCCACACCTGGCCATGGAGCAGCCCTAGAGAGGACCGCTGTGGCTGAAATGCCATGCTGCGGGAGGTTATGAAATATTAATATGTCCTCTCAGGGGGCAAAACAGTTGCACACAGAGAGAGAGACACAGGAGATCCATAAGCGGCAGCAACACTAGCTCAACGATTGATTCATGCTCAGGAGATGGCAGTGGGTTAGGGTTAGGATTAGGGGTTAGGGTGTCCTTGACTGCGGTAGGGCTGTAGTCAACCAAAGAAAATCTTGGTCAACTAAAATTCTACCTACTCATTAACCAATCAGTTGGTCGAGTGGGGGGTCTTCACGTATTTTCAATGGGAGTGCCGTGTATTTACTTAATGCTATTTACATGTGTCATCATCGGCAGCAGTGTGACGAGGCGCTGAGTGTCTATTCTGATCTGAAAACTGCACGTTTGGCTTTTTTTTCTGGTCACAGAGAGTAAAAATGTTTCACTTTGGGTAAAATGCAGCACCTGCACTGTCACATCCAGCCGTCTCATCACAGTGGAGGAGATGCGGCACAAATACCACAATGACCAACCGTCACATCCTACATGTATGTGTGTGTGTGTGTGTGTGTGTGTGTGTGTGCGTGCATGCGTGCATGCGTGTGTGTGTCCTCTCTCCCTGCGTGCTTCAGCTTCGTGAAGATATGACACCCTCCAGGGTGCACGGATGTCCCCGGTGACCGCCGGTAGGCAATAACCTAATTTATTCAGGAATATGTAGGATATTACGATAGACATCACTGTAATCTTCCGTTGTACCGTCTGCTGACTGTATTAATCAGCGGAGCGCGCAGCACATGGATGGTGTCCATGTTTACAGAACATCATCATTCATCTTGTGTGGCTCATATTGTTGTCGTTAGTTATCCACAATAATGATAACTAAGTAGGTTACTCCTACCTTGTGCCGAGCGCTAGCTGCCGACATTTCTTCTGCAGGTATTCCATATCATAGCAACCAGACTCAACCATTGCATGCAGGCTGAAAAAAATAACACTGTGCCTCCAAAGCATGGAGGCAAGCATTTCAGAGTAGCGCTTGTCATTTGTAGCTGAGGGCAATGACCAGAGAGATTTTGGTCGGACCAGAGCATATCGACCAAACAATCGACCAACTGACAAGAAGACGTCAGCTCTAGACAGCGCTAGACATAGTCAATGCACGCATGCGCACGCGCGCGCAGTTGACCAAAGTACAGAAACGGGTGGGCACGACAGACACTGCCACCAACTGGCAGGTGGACATTCACTGTAAAAGGCTTTTAATGGATCGTACTACGTGAATGAAATATTCCGGACATTTCTTTGGAATCATTTAATTAAATACATTCATGTTTCAAAGGATGTCCTTTAAATAGTTCAAGAACATCTGACAGATAAACTTCTGTCAGAAAGAGAGAGAGAGGGAATGAAATGTAAGTCAGACTGAGAAGAAAGTAGAAAATGAGTGGAGGGGAGTTGGTAGTAATGAAGATTAGGGTGAACTGAGGACTACGGGAAGCTAATGGAAGTTAGACTATAAATGCTGCAGGATTCAGCTCTTACATTCTGAATATAAAAAAGGAGTCTTTTCGGAAAGAGCTCTGCACAAATGTTGAATTTAATGACCATCATATTACATAATTTTATATCCTTTTTTATTGTGACTGTATTTATATTGAAGAGGTGAAAGTAAATTCTCAGTCTCCCAGTGTATTAAAAAATGTGTGTTAAGTGTCTCTCTGGTGGTATCAAGAGTTTAAGGGCTCTGGGAAAAACAAGGATATCACTCTTTCATACAAACACAATTTAATAGTTTTTGGACAACAATGGAACTCTGGATTTGGATATGCAGACAATACTTGTTTCTCAAATCAATTCATAGATAGTTTTCATTTCTACATTGGATTTGTTGACAAATAATAAAGAATATTGCCAGTTTTATCCTTTAATGTAATGTAATCTATCATGTAATTATCATTTGAAACTGGTGGAAATATATCTTGTAAAAGTAAGTGTTAATTATATAATAAATATAATTTTTTTTGCGTCATCCATCCCGTTCTCGTGAACACGATATAACAGACTGTGAGGGACTTTATTTAAATTTGGCACAAATGGCCACTTGGACTCAGGGATGAACTAATTCGATTTTGGTGGTTGAATGTCAAGGTTACTGTGACCTCACAATACACATTTTTAGCCATAACTCTAGAATTTGTACACTAATTATGACAACATTTCACACAAATGTCTAATAGGATACAATGATGAAGTGATGACATTTTATTTCCAAAAGGTCAACTTCACTGTGACATCATAATGTTCTGCAAAAACCATGCCTGCCCATTATTCAACGCCATAACTTAGGAGCAGAAGGGGAGATTGTGATTATATTTCGCATTTGGTCGGATACAGAGTTGGTGACACTAATCTTTGATATGGCAAAAATATATCACGATTTATTTCAATCAGACAGGATCACGATCCATGATTCTTATCACAATTTTGCAAGTTACTGAATAGTACAATCAAACTAATTTCCCAATTTAAAGAAATATAACAAAACACCACACCAAATTCAGTTTCTTTAAATATTTACTCATCAATGTTACTTTTCCACATATTTATCAATTACTTTTTTGACACATGTAGGCTACCCTACCACTCTTCATATCAGCATAAATTAGATCCACCGCACAGCGTTTATTTAAAAAGAAAATATGTTGCTTTTAAAACTGGTTCTCCTGTTTATGACTTGTGTGTTGACAAGCAATGTAGCATTTAAAAGTTAAAAAAAAAAAAAAAAATCTGACGCAGTCATGCCACATAAAGCACACCGGGGTTACATTACATCACTTCAAACTTCACGGAGAACAATGAGGGCAGAACAGCATCACTGATCTGTCTTAATTGAATATTCTCTGAGCTCAGCTCAAAAAACACAAAAACACAGAATCCATCAACATGTTAGCGTGCCGTTCACAACTTAGCCTGTTTGTAGCCCATAGGATACTGACAGCATTATCTTCACTTCACCTGTGTGTCCTTCACTCCCTGTGTGGAGAGTTTCCGTAGCGAGACCGACTGTGGAGCCTTTGTTGCTGCCAACTGCCCTTTTGAAAGACCAAAAAAGACTGTGGCAATGTGTGGCTGCTTAAAGTAGAGATACTGTAGCACGTTTGTTGTTTTTTGGGACATTTCTATATAACAGCAGCAGTGCTAATCATTCAACAGTGGCACTGTGCACTGGAGAGACACTGGAGCCATAGAACCGCAACTCAGAATGTGCACTGTAGCGCGATAACAACAATCTCTCTGGAAAAGCAGATCGTGGAGACATTCTAATCGTCCATGAACTAATATCGTCATATCGCCCACCCTGAGTGCCCACCTTAAAACTGTGGTGATTTTTTAGATCTTCTGTGCTGCTGGCTTGAAGATTGTGTGAAGCATCCACGTTTTGCAAAAAAACACTAAATACCTTTTTATTACATTCCTTAAAGTCTTTACTACATATATTATATGAGTCTGGACAGACAAGGATGTAAACTGCAACTTGACTGATTAGCGGAGGCATACAACCGTGAGGCTGTAATTCTAGTTGTACATTAACAGGTGTAAGTCTAACACCTAACATGGCAATGGTGAAAATCTCAGCCCACATTCATCTGCTTTGTTATAATCCCTGTTGGCTGTTACATTTACACAGCAGCTTTTCTAATAAGGTACTGTAGATTGGACGGAAGGTGTAAAATTAGCTCTGTGGATTCAGGTATGAGATCTCACATGTGGTTTTTTTGCAGTAATTAATGTGGAGATAAAGATACCTGGTGACTATTAGTCGCTCACGTTGTCACCTCGGAGTAAGTCTGACAGGCCGTGAGGAAAATAACCAATCTGCCTCAAATCTTCAGAGCGATTTCTTTAACATTTTTCACACTCATTATCGTCTGTCCTCCGTGTGATCGGTGTTGAGAACTGGTCCTGCTGGTGGAAACTGAAAGGAGTTGTAGACATGCGTTTTGTTGGTCTTATTCGAGTAAGCAGAGTCTGTCCTGCAGGTTCATTGTTCAGTGCAACTTCCACCACACCCATCTTTACAAGCTTTTCCTCTTTATATGGTCGTGTCTTCCTGGTGCACGCAGAACATGAAGTTGCAGTCTGACCTGTTCCTGTCACCTGTTTTCTATTGTTCATCATTGTCCTCAGTGGCTGACTGAACTGAAAAGAAAATATTTATATCTCACTCAAATTTCACATTTAGTCATAAAAGCCAGTGAACAATGATTTAAAAAAAAAAAAAGCTGGTAAGCGGAAAGACAGGGTTTTTTGTTTGCATTCTCTTTTTTTAAAAAACAAACAAATCGATTTGTGTTTGGAAGAAAAAACAATTGTATCAACACATGATACACTCTTTACAAGTAAAAGAGAATTTAGATATTTAGTTTTCAGCTTGTTATTTGCAGTGTGACACTTGAGATTGTGGTCGACTCTGTGTGGGTGTATTTGTGTTTTCCCTTGGTTTTAGTGAGGCTTAAGTGTTAATGTGCCAGTGTGGCAGATTTCGCAGAAGGATAAAGGGTTTAAAAAACAGACACAGACCTTGTGCTGCTCAAAATAGAAACCCTTTAAACAGCATAACATCATTATTACTTACTCAAATGTCTCTATTCACAGAATATTTTTAAGTGGTAATATAAAAAACAGCTCAGAGGGACCAACTAAGGCATTAATAGTGTCTCACTGAGAGACATAAAAGATCACCTTTTCATTCATTTCTGGTCATTTTTGTTAAGTCTCATCAAAGCTTAGAGCAAAAAGTCAATATTATCGTTTACTGACTTTCAGTACAGCAATAGTATCAGTACATTTGTCATCTTATTATTTTTACATGTCTGAGGAGGTTTGTACTGCTGGACCAAAGTTAATTAATTAAACATGAATTGAATATGAAATTGCTGAAATTGTCATTAAATCAGGATATAGAGTAGGGGTGGGCGATATGGAAAAAATATCATATGACAATTTTTTTAAGACATGATCACGATCCACAATCTTACCACAATTCTTTTTCATGTGGGTTTATAGGACTATTTTGCAAGTTACTGCAGTAACAGTAAAATCAAACTAATTTCCCTATTTAAAAAACACCACACCTTACACTTAAACGTTTCTTTAAATATTTATCAATTATCACTGTTACTTTTCCACATATTTATCAGGTACTTTTCAATACATGTACAGGGGTTCCCTGGATTTTTGTGTGTGCGGCGTACACCGTTTCTTTTTTTTTTTTATTGCAATGTTTCTTTCATCATCATCCTGACAATAGTTCATTGCACATTTTTAACATTTCACCGTTTCTGTGTGTACCTTGGAGTGTCTGTTTAACAAGTGTCTAAAAACATAAAACTTTAACAAGCTCTCATACACGCACACACGTTGGACGGCAGAGGTGGTATGTTGATTGACGCAAATGCGGAACCAAAGTTCACAAGCTCAGACACTTTTAGCTGTTGGACGTTAGCATTAGCAACAGGTGCTGGGGTTAGCACAACAAGCCCATGCCTTGCTTGTCAGTTAAATGGTGGTGCTGGAAGACTCGGACCCCAGGAAGAATAGCTACAGCTATGCTGCAGCGGATGGGGATCCTAATAAAACTAAACTAAACTAAACTGGACTAAACATGGAAACGTCTTATCGTTTACTTAATGTGTCATTTCCCCGCTGCCTCCACACTAGAGTGCTGCGCTTAATGGGCACACGCTTGGCAGTTGCTGATAAAAGGCATTTATAACGTAGCAGCGCTAATCATTTAGCAGTGTGCTGCTCCAATGTTGCATGCAGGGGAAACACTGAGCCATTGAACTGCGACTGATAGAATGTGCACTGTAGCACGATAACAACGATCTCTCCGTAAAGGCAGATCGTGGAGACATTTTATATTGTCCACGATCTAATATCATCATATCGTCCACCCCTAATATACAGTATCGTTCAGCTTTAGTATTGAGTTTATCAGGTAACAACAGACACAATACAATACAGACTCCTCACTCCAGGTTTTAGTGACCTCAGTTGAAATGTCTGCAAAACTGAATTGTGGGGATTTTCAGTTGAGCTAGATGTCATACGGACAGTAACCAGTCTTATGAGTGATCGCATTTCAGTTTTAATTCCTCAGCTTGTCCTTTAGTATGATATCCGGTCTTTCCCAGAATGCCAAGTATAGATCAACAATGCTGCTTCTTTTCTGTTAGGATCAGAGGCTCTCTGGCACCGGCCTCCTCAGAGCTCAGCTCCTCTCAAAAAGCGAGTGCAAACACTCTTACAGGACCCATCCTCTTTAGAGACTAATGAATTCTCTCATCTTCATCTCGATAAGTAATGTCAATTCATTTATTTCTCTAAATTAATATTTGCACTTCCAGTGAGAGAAACACAGAGAGAGAGAGAGAGAGAGAAAGAGGTGGCTCTAGCCTCTGCTGCCAGGCCAGATTTGGCTGTCAGAGCTCTGCCAGGAGCTCTTGTCTGAGGCTGCTTATTTTCTGTTCTGCCTTTGTTTTGGGCTGACTGGCATCTCCATAGTAACAGCCAGAGAGCCTAGCTGCACCCGACGCTGCATGAAATGGAGTGGGTACATGCAGTGCTCTTCAGATAGGGACAGGCCCAGAATCAGAGAAAGTTACAGTGAAGCTATTTGCTTTTGGTCTTCACAGCTAGAACAATAAATTAATATCAGTGAATAAAAGGGGATCGGTTTGTCAAAAGAAACCGCATGCCGACTTGGACACATTTGTTACGGTGCTGATTAGAATCAGAGTTAATGCACCAAGCAGAGCTTTTGGACAGGGGAAGTGACTGTGGAGAAGGGGTTGTGAGGGC
>JAOVVB010080946.1:0-13656 GCA_028570985.1 Heterobranchus longifilis
AAATACTTTGCACTAAAACGTTAAGATTTGGACCTGAATCCATCGACAACACTACTAAATGCCCATGCACATTGGTTTGCAGCTGAAAACAAGTCGTTTGGGGGTTTAGATACATTTAAGCTATTTTACTGAGTTTCCTTTTATTGAAATGTTCTTAGTGAATTTGAGTCCACTTTGGTAAACAGTTACACAGTGTTAAGTCTAGGGCTTTTATTGTGAAAGGTAAGAATGGAAGGAGTGGATCTGGTATGCGCTGCCTTTGTCAAGGTTAAAAGGAGTAATAAAGTTTGCCGTCTTGGTTTAGACTACAGAGCCTCCTCATAAGTATAACCCTGGGCTACACTATAGTGTACGTTTTGAATATGTCCCGCACATCGTGATTGGTTGATGCCTTTATTCGCAGTGTGAAAGCTATATTCACATTCTGTATGGAAGCACTCATAACATAAATAACAGTTTGAAAAAACAGTGACGTACAAATGAATACACAAGAAAAATGGCCCCCGGTTTGTAAAGGCCTTAACTTGCAAGGCCTTCAATAAAACATTTTGATAAAGGATGTGCACAAAACATGTCCATCTATGGATGAATAAATCTAGATTAGTAGTTTTTGGCTAGTAACCCCTTTAAAATGAAGCAATGTCTCCATCTGAACCCCACATGGCAGATCTTCACACAGATCTTCTCGTTCTGCTATTATTCATGCTTCCCCACAAACAATACTGAATAATCTCAGCAGACAGGAGCTCACTGCTGAACAGTCACATGTAGAAAATGTCATGGCTGCATTTGCATATGATCATATGATCAGCACGGCTCGCCCTGCACTAGACTTGCCGCAGTAATCGGTGTTACCAGTGTTACACGGTGTTGGGGCATACACCGATTACATTACTTGCCCATCGCTTGCTTTTTTAAATAGAGATAATAGTATATTTTTGTAGCGCCCTCCTTGTGTCTGCTCCGTAGCATACAGCAGCAGCACAGAGGAGTCAGATTTCACTTTCATGACAAGACGATGGCAGAGGACTTATGTGTCAAAGTGAAAAGATCATTCAGATCAGACCATTTATATCATATATCTTTATCGTTTATAATAGATTATCAGTGTGTTTACTTGCAAAATTCACGTGCAGAGAAAATATAACAGATAGACTATGGTGTTCCATAAAGATGCCATTTTTGCTGAATAAATACTACCGGGTCATGAATAAAATATAGATGTGTGTCATCTCCAGTTCCCCCTTTTTCATTTCCAACCAAACAAGAGACATCCACGGCATTTGTTTCTGTGTTTCACTAAGTTTCACGGAGAGCCCGCAGCGATTAACGAGAGAGGGAGGGAGAAGCTCCGGGTCCTGACAGCTTGAGATCACTCGAGCAGCGAAGATGTTCATTTTGACTTAATTTAACCAGTAACAACCGATGCTGTCGTCACAGGTTTATTAACCGGTGAAACATTTCCCCAACATGGCATCCCTACCCTGCACATGCACTTTATAGACAAAAACATCTCTTGCCGCTTCCACCTCTGTCGTCTGCTTTCGAGGTAGCGTTGCTCTCAGAGTCTTTCAGGGCCGCTCATTGTGCTCATTGTGCTCCTTGTGCAGCTTTTCTGCTGCCATCACTTCCTTCTTTATTGGATTCCTGAACAGAGAAAACATTTGGATGCACACAAGCACCGTCATCGTTTAGAGACACAATCATCTCCTTCCAAATACCAAAATCTGGCCTTTCCATTTTAGTGTGTGCTGTAGTTAAATTATTTACTGCTTTCATCAGGGTGAACTTCATCCAAAATAACAAACAAAAGATTAATTTATCAGTGGGGAAACCAATTAGTCAACAAACAAAAATAAATAAATACCACAGAAAAAACAGAAGAATAATATACAAAAAAAGGCTACCAATACCACTTCATAATACTACACATACTACATACTACACTACAATGACTTATCATACAATATTTACACACTACTACTGCTATCAGCTGCCGGTCTGAACTGACAAACTGGGGCAATATAATATATATAAAGAAACAACACAGGCTGTGCACTGTGTGTGTTGTGTTGCTGGAGTTAGATTTTCTTTAGATGCCTGTGTCAATCATTTCTGATTCATTAATTTTCACAAACACATTGTTAATATGCAATACCTGCTTCCAAAAATGTCAATGAAATGGATTGGAATGATCAATACAGTTGTGACAATGTTTCAGGTTAACTAATCTAAAAAATAAATTGAGCTTGGAAGCATATCATTCAGGAAAACAGTGAAGCTTGCTTTAAAATAACACTCAAACAACATATCCTGGTGGAACAGCTCTCCTCATCTAATGATATTTAGCTGTAACTAGATGAATTTATATAATATTATATCATATCATATCATATCATATCATATATAATCTAGAGGATCGTATATAACATATTACATTGATTTATAATAGGCCATGGCCTGCTAAATAACTATAACTCAATAATGAGATATCTTTAATTTATATCTCTGTAGAAGTCCTTTGTCTTTGTTTTTTACTAACTAGAGTGTGTCTTGTGTTGTGTTGTGTTGTGTTGTATTGTCATTGCATGTTGTTGTTGTTGTTGTTGTGGTGGGATTATGATTATGTACTGTCATTGTATTTGATGTGGGCCCCAGGAAGAATAATAGGGATCTTAATAAATGAAATTAATTACGCAACAAGCGGTAACATGATCTGGCCTGGCTATGACAGGCAGGAAATATGTGCCAACGCTGGAAGTTATTGAGCGGCCTTTTGGTTGTTTTGATTTCCCTTTAGCATGGCTGACCCCAGGAAGACTAGAGGCATACATGTGTGCTTCTAATGGGGATCCTTAAATAAACAACAAAACAACCAGAGCAGCTTCTCTGATGTTGCCAACAGCAAGTGTTTTGGTGCCGAGCCGACATCCAGCGTGGCTAGGGTCTCCTCTCTCTTGAGCGTGTATTATATTTGTTGTTCAAAAGCCATACCTTATTAAACACGCACTTCGCACGCATTTGTTGATAGTAAACTGCTAGTGCTTGCTAACTTTACTCGCTCTTTAGAAATTCCCGCCGTCAAACAGCTGCCTACGCCAGTGTGTACGCCATGATGACGAGCCACGCATCGCAGCACTAGATTTTAAATTAGCAATACAAGGAACGTATTTTTATGAAAATATTTTAAACTATAGCAAAAACAATGTATATTTAAAACCTTTCCAAAACATTCTGTTAATTCCAAACCATTTCCAGGCCTGGAAAACTGTTTTTCTAACTTTTCCAGGAATTTCATAACCGTGGGAACCCTGATCATATTTTTTGCATGCAGGGATCACAGCGAGTGTTTGTGTTGGCATGCCGACCAACCTCTGAAACATGAGAGGTCTTGATCTTCTTCTTTGGGGGTTTCGGGGAGTCTGGTCTGGACCGTGTTGCAGCCTCAGCCCCGTTTGGAAACACCACCACCTAAAATGGAGAGACAACAGTTATGTGTTCTTGTTTGATTTTTAAAGCCAGTGTACATTGTACATACACTGTAAATACTGATATATTGTCCAGGGCCTTTATTTACAGAACATATATACACATGTACTGTATTGTATACACTGTAATCTACTGTATATACACATATCTATACTACAGTATATACAGTAGATTACATCAGTGTTCATACAGTTTTCATTATGTTATTCCAGTACTTGATTTTTTTCTCTCAAAATTCAAGCATTTCACGCACCTTGTATGAACCGTGTTACATGGTCGCTGCCACTGTTGACTATAGTTCGTCACTTATCCATCAGTCAACCTGCCGGTGTGTCCGGCAGCCTCGCCCCTCCAGCTTTCACCAGCCTTCTATTGAACTCTTTGTTTGGGTTATTGAAGGCGAGCATCTTACAGCACAGGTGGTCACCCTCTGGGTTAAGGAATAGGTTGTATCTGAAACACATCTTTTTCGGCTGCTCCTGGAAGAAAACAATAGGAGTATTTTATTATGAGAATGTGTGTCCTTTTCTCCTTCTTGTGCGACAGAGTAATTTGTGTTTGTGCATTACTGCCCTACCAATATCAGCTCTCAATACCAACATATTTAACAACAAAAGATAAAAGCTGAATGAAGGAACTATCACCCTAGAGTCAATAAAACAAACAGACATAGTTGTTTCATTACAGGGTGCTGGCTTCAGCTAACATTCCTGACAGAAGTTCAGTTGTAGAGAGGCGGGCAATTAAAGCTGAGGAGAGGGCATTAAAGGGTGACTTCTGATGTTTTGAAGTGGGGTTGTATGAGGTACTTATCCATATATCTGTGTATTACCTACAGTAGATGGCGGTTGGTACGAACCCCAGTTTGGAGAAGCAGACAGGAGTCCTTTTAAGATGCTCTTGAGAAATTTCATAAACACAAATCTCTTGTTTGTTTGTCTTTTGAGTATGTTTCTTTAATCTTCTGGACAGATTTGTCAATCCATCTCACCCTGTTCCTCGGTACGCATGAGGAAGCCATGTCTGTCTATTCTATTTTCACGAATCATCTTTATACTGTATTTAGATTCTCACCAATAATCCTTATATCTGTATTACATTAACTCATAATTTGTACATACTGACTCAACTCTCAATAAAAATGGTGAAAAAATAATTATGTGATTATGTTTATTTTTTTAATGATGAATGTGTTTGGCTGCAATCAAATGTCCCCTGGTGGGATAATACAGTTTGACTTGATGTCATGAATAGAGACAGCTACTTGTGTTGGAAAGGGGTTAAACCCAGGGAGCCAAAGGGGAGTCCCAAAATAGTGTAAAACATTGTGTGTGTGTGTGTGTGTGTGTGTGTGTGTGTGTGAGTGTGGGGATTATGAGAAGCAGCATGATTACTGTACACTACTGATCATGTCATCCCAGCAGCAGTTTTCATAAAAAAAAGTATTTCAGTATTTGCTCCGAGTAACAGACTGAACTTCCTTGGCGATTTTTGACTAAAATAATCTTGACTCAAGGTTTCGTCAAGATTATAGACTAAACACCCCTCTGAGTAAGTGGGAAATCAGCATGTTGGCCTTCTGTTGTCTCCTAACCAGGAGACTGATGTTATGTAAATGGAGAGACCCTATTCCACCAACATATAGGCTAGCCTAACCATCAGAGAAGTCATGTACCACCTTAAACTACTAGCCTGGTACCAGACAGAATTAAGTCACCTCGTTACACTCTGTTTACATCAGGGAAGTCAATGGAGTGGGTGGATTCTGGACCCACAGGCAAACCTTAACCTGGAGAGGATTAGACTAGACTTGGAAATGTCAAACGATTTGGCAGCCTTTTTTAAACACATTTCTCTGTCATTTCAATTTATTTGTGTTATGTGTTTTCATTTTATGGATGTTTTACTCTATGAACCGTCTGGGAGTCTGAAATAAAGTCTGAATTGAATTGTCTGGTTATGTATAATGGATAACGTTAGATCTGTTCTTTCTGTATGTTTCTTCTGTTGGACTTGTTAGAAGACAAGAAGACATTGATCAAAACAGATTGTAGACTACTCAACAGTGCAAAGTGTATTGATAGACGAGGGGTATACATTGGGACTATGCTAATAACAGCTAGGTATTAGCTAACGTTAGCTAACGGTTGATGTGCTAGCATAGCCCCAGAGCCAAACAACGACCCGTTTTGAGCGTTTTTCTCCGTTAAAAGTTCGGATTCAATAAGGACACACGGAGCTACTGTAACGTTACCTGGTGGTCCATGTCTCCCTGGCCTCAGTGATTGTTTAGCGGCGTTTGTGTGTCGCTGCAGCCGCTTCTCCTCAATCCAAAGGCAGACAACTCCGGTCGGTTCTCTGTGAGGGTCTGGAAAACTGACGACATGAAAACCTCTCTCCTCAGACGACTGGTGGCAGGTGTTGTCCGGTACTGTCACTACCTCTCATCTGCAACCTGTACCGGAAGCTAAATTACGATCTATGGCGAAGTCCTGACGGTGCTGACCCCGACTCGTTGCCTTCGTTGGTTGGGTTGGTTAGCAGGGGCGGAGCGGGGGTGGGGGGTTGGGGGCTCCAGCCCCAAATGTCCTCCTCCTCCTCCTCTTCCTCCTCCTCCTGCTTCTTCTTCTTCTTCTTCTTCTTCTTCTTCTTCTTCTTCTTCTTCTTCTTCTTGTTTCTCAAAAGCCCTGAATCTTTTGGGTTTTTAAAATACCTTCAACTTTGTGTCATTCCCCCTCAGTCCTCTGATTGGACCAGCAAATCAATGGAGCAAAAGTTATATTATTGGGGAAATATCCCCATACGTCCGCCCTAACATTGTCACTCATGAGATGTTGTTCTATAGCCTACTACAACTACTACTACTAGGCTACTACTACTACTACTACTACGGCTACTAGGCTAGCCTACTACAGTAGACTACTTTGCTATTCTCTATAATTTGCTAGCCCAGAATGTCAACAACGTCTGGCTCTGCCCATGTCGGTTGTGAGATTGTTGAAGGTTAGGAGAATAATATCAGGGTAAGCATGCCTTCGCCATAGTAAGAAAATAAAACTACATAACTACTGAACATTTTTGCTATTTTCATTATTGTGGTCAATTAAATGATACAACTATATAGGCCTATGTTGTTTATTTAAAAAAAACATTTTTACATAGGCCTTTTGTATGGCCCTGTCCTGTAACCTAATTTCCAATTTTTAAATGTCCATTTCAAATGTATGATCTGAAAAGAAAGCAGTACGCCTTCTGATTGAAGACATCTCTTTTATACGGAGTCAGGGAGTGAGGGCCCATTGCAGCCAGGTCTCTGTGGTGCTCAGACTTTGATGTGAGATTATCGGGCCTCAGCTACGGGACACAAGGTCACCACTCTCTCACTGGCTTGGTGCCTCCCCTTCTTCCCCTGTCGCTCAAACTGATCCAGTCTGCCTCTCAGTCAAATCTGAGTAAAAGAAAATCCCACCTGGCTGTCAGAAACCAGCGTGTCCCCCACTGGTATATTGAGACATCAACCTTTAAATCCTCCTTTTCAATATGTAGGGAGAGGGAGAAATACAAAATGAAGCCATGCCCCACAGGTTTCACACACATAACAGAGTTTTACTGTAGCAAATGTTTATAAGCTTATATCAACAAGTCCAACTTCTATCCATGCTAATCATCATCATCATCATCATCATCATCATCATCATCACTTTCCATGACTGTTCCCTGCAGTTCCATGACAGTTGTGTCCTAACTTGCGAGGCCTTCAATAAAACATTTTGATAAATAAACATATCTCTATCTATGAATAAATCAACGGGGCTACAACTATGTTCCCAGGCTCCTGATTGTAAGAGATTGGTAAAGGTATTTTCACTGTTCAGATTGCAAAAGAAGGGAGACGGGCGTTTCAAATGCAGTTTGAATGGTAAAAATCCATTCAGCCACCGTGGAGATATCAATGTCTAAAATCAAGAGAATATGAGGGCGTAAGTTTCAAGGAGTATAACTTCAGTAGGCCATAAGTTGTGTGGGTGATTTCAACATAACTGACATACACTGAACATTTGACCAATAGGGGAAAAACATTGCATAAAACCATTTGAAAGGTCTCCTTAATGTGTCATATTAAGAGGAAGTTGAACCAGGGAACATAGGATCCTGTAAGTAAATCTAGATTAGTGGGTTTTGGCTCGTAACCCCTTAAAATTAAGCAATGTCTCCTTCGGAACCCAACGTGGCCTTAGTATGGACATGAGTCAGCATGACCAAAAAAAATCCCCCCAAAAAATCACCTGCCACAGATGAAAAAAAAAAAAAAAAATCATCTGGATGAAAAAATCACATGCCAAATTTTTTTTTCCCCACCTGTTTGCAGAGATGAAAAAAAGAAAGAAAGATGATAACAGCAAAACCTATTTTCAAACGTTTTCACAGATTTAAAAAAAAATAAAAATAAAAATAAAAATAAAGAAAAGAAAAGAAAAGGAAAATGATAATGGCAAACCCCCTGCCCCCTCCTGTTTTATGTTTTCACAGATGAAAAAAAAAAAAAAAAATGATACTGGCAAAACTTTTTGTTCCACCTGTTTTTAAATCATAAACACAGGAGAGAAAACATGTTAGATCAGACAAAAAAACCTCTCACTTGCCTCTCATGGCTTCTGTAAATATCTGTACAGAATTGCAATTCATCCAATAGTTGTTGAGATATTTCAGTCTGGACCAAAGTGGTGGGCTGATTGACTGACATATAGAACCACTGATGTAGACACACAGACCAGTTTTCTGTAAAACTATGACTTCAATAAATCCAGACAGAGCACTGAAAAGTTACAGATAACTGATTCTGAGATCTTGCCATTTGAAATTCTGTACTTGTTACCTTTTTTTTCTTATTGTATCATGCGGCTGTCACCAGTCAATATTCCAAGATGACTTTTCTGAAAGTTGCTTTTGAATATCTCCTCATCCACAGGAGGTCACTATTGAACACTGAAGTCCAGAGAACGCCTGTGTGCATTTTCTGTTGTTGTATCTATTGTATCCTTCAGGAAGGATCACGTGAATGGAGGCACAATGTACCTGAATATTCTCAAAACATCACCAAAATCAAGAGCTTTTTTTTTTTTAAACAAAAGGGCTTTTCACAGTTCATTGATGAATCAGTCGTACAAAAGAAATCAGATGTGATTGTTGTGGTCAGTCACAAATAATGCACTTTAGAGGAATATTTCAGAGGTCCTTTGTTGAGAAATAGACCTGATATTGACAGATATGAATTACTGAAATGTTTAAAATAAAGTCAGGAACTACAGCAGTTTTAATTCACTTTTAATGAGCTGGTATACAAAGACAGAATTATGTTCAGGTTATGTGTGTATGTCTGTGAAACCACCACATGTTGAGGTATTATAAAACTATGTAAACAACATTGTACAGAATCAAATGTGCATTCATATCTTGAAAATAAATAAATAGATGTATATGTATAAAACACGCATGCTTATCTGTCAAAGACAAACAAAATAATTCACACAATTTCTCTCATTTTCTCAGTCGTTCAGGGTGCCTGTAGACATTTTATGAAACCATTCATGTTGCAAACTCTTAATGTTTGACAGTCATCTTCTTAAAATCTGAAAAATGTCTGAAAAATGAAACCACACCTCATTATACACACAGAGGGAGGTTCAACACCAGCTGCCCTCAGCCTTTCAAACAATATATATATATATATTTTATTAATTTAAGTTTTCCCATCAAAACACTTGCGTCTTGAAAAGAGAAACTAAGATATTTCAATTAATATAACCTTATGTTCTGTATTTGCTTCTGTATTAGAAATACTAATCTATATAACAAAAAATAATCAGTCATCAATGCGACTATATAAATAATGGGTATGTTTAAATATACTATATTTTAACTTTGATTTATAGATGATAAATAATTATTTTGTGTTTCTCAACTAAAGATATGAGTTTGTATTAGCTGGGTGTCTATAATCATTAGTGTAAAACATAGATGGATTATTAGACAGTGGGTCTCTGGGCACAGACACAAAACCAAAACATAATTTAAAAAATAGTATGGGCGGAAACTTAAAATGACAAGGACACAGTTCTCACATGTTTTATGTGATCTATATAATTAATCGTATGCTGCATTGTATATTTAAATTGTCTGTTTTTAAATTGAGAGTGCCTTGGATCAAGAATTTCATTGTGTCTCCTCCACAGCATGACGCAGCGCTGACGAGATAAGTGTGTTTACGTTTGGCAATCAGTTTTAAACTGCTTGCTAAAATCGATTACATGTGAATCGTAACGTTACACTCCATTGTGTCGTGTAGTATATTGTCCGGTCTGATTGTCGTTTATGTGATTTGCTTTCTGCAAAAGTTGATTCTGATTCAACTTTTCGCTGCTGTGTTTTTTCTGCAGCACCTGCAGTCCCCACAGCCGCAGCCTAAACACACTACCCAGTGGGAATGGGAGGACTGACGTTCTTGCTGCAATGCCTGATTTGGTGTGAATGCAGCCTTAAGCTGCCAGTATAATCTGTCACAACTTTGGGGTTGGGGCAGGGGCTGTGTCCCACAATTAATGTAACTTTCTGAAACCAACGATCCAACGACATTCACATCAACGTCACGCCATGTTTGGCCAGCTGTGCTGGGGTGAGAAAGGAGCCAGGGTCTGAACTCTTTTCCAAACACTTTTCATGTTTGGAATACTTATACGTTATCCCCCATTCTCTATGACGGCCAGCTCTTCAGTGTGGATGTTCAGAAAAACTATAAATACTTATTTTTCCTCCAGATTTCGGACGTTCTGTTATAACCCGACTCCTCAGGGACACCCTGACCCTGTGGGCCCCTCGGCCTGTACCCATGTAGGCCCATTCACTAATCCATCCATGGCGTCACAGTGCTTTAACAGGATCAGAAAACTATCTTAACTTAGCTTTAAATGAAAAAAACAAAACAATTTGGGAGTGATCAGTTCAGATTCCTGTGATTTGATTTTTTTTTTTTTTTGGTAAGGCAACTCTTTCAGATCACAGATTGTCTTTAAGGTAAGAAGGTGGTGCTGAATAAAGGTCACTAGATTCAGTCATTTTGAAGGCTTCCCATTCATGAACACCTGTACTAATGTGGTGTATTAATACAAACGTTCTGCCAACTCTACAAATGACTATTCACTTTGTTAGCAGCGTTTCTGTGTTTTGGTAGTGCCCTTCAGGACAATGTGAGGTATTCCAACAGCCCATTTATCACAGGGCCAGTACTGCAGTCCAGGAAGAGAGTACGGTATCTCATAGTTGGCATCCAGGTAAGCTATCAGGGTGCTGCCATAGGCCACAGCTATCACTATCAGAATGTGCCTGGAGGATACAGATGATAGATCAATACATGAGCATGCACTTGAAAAAACAATCTGTCTCCTAGAAACTACATGTACATACTACAATTTGTTTTGCATGAAACATAATTTTCTGAATGGATTATGCTCATAGTGAACACTGAAAGGTAGGAAAGGAAAGGAAATGAAATGAAAGGAAAGGAAAGGAAAGGAAAGGAAAGGAAAGGAAAGGAAAGGAAAGGAAAGGAAAGGAAAGGAAAGAAAAGGAAAGGAAAGGAAAGGAAAGGAAAGGAAAGGAAAGGAAAGGAAAGGAAAGGAAAGGAAAGGAAAAGGAGAGAGCCAGGACTCACCAGATACCATGCAGGTAGCAGAAGTTTAGCCTCTGCCAGAAGCTGCAGCCAAAGCGATCACTGATCCAGCAGGTGATGGCCAGCACCCACAGAGCCACAGACAGTTTGGCCAGTCGCAGAGCCTTCTGGTCAGTGCAGCTTTGAAGAGAGAAATCATAACGAATCACAACTGCACCGAAAACAGTTACAGATGCCCCCCCCCCCAAAAAAAACACCAGAGTTTCCATACCATCTCATCTCGACAGCCAGGACGTAAAGCATGTGGAGGCCAAAGCAGTTCAAAGCGTAGGCATTGGCTGTAGGTTTGACAAATGATGACAATGTGGAGATGACAGTAACCACGAGCACGAGGCTTGAAAATGTAGACCTGCGGATGAACAGAGAGAGAGAATATAAGATGTGAGGGAATGCTTTGAAGGTGTGAAGTCATTTTGTGTCTCAGATATTATTCAAAATACTACAGCACAGTACACTCCAAAATGTTCACTAGCTAGATGCTAACTGTGTCAGTCTGCAGTTTGGTGCATGGGTGATTACCCATTTTCCACCAAATTAGCTCAGGTTCTGTTCAGGATTCTTGGTGCTATCTAGCGAAGCAGCCCGCATTTCTACTAGTGTTGAGCAGAACCATTGTAATCATGGATGTGTCTTTAATGCAGGGCGTTGCACAATGCACAGCAGAAGTAAACAATAGCAAAAATGGTGGATTGCATTGATTACCTGCAAGCCTTTCTTCTGTTATTATTACAAATATTTGTTTTTATCCAAAAAATAAGCATGGACCAATTATTAATGATAAGAAGACATAGAAGACTATTACATGCAAGACTTCATCCTCTCTTTCAAACCTGTATAATATGACACACCCACTTTGGTTCACACTTCAGGTCAAGGAAAACCTGCTGCTTTTTAGTTTCAGCTGGGAACCAGCTTCTCAGGTTTCAAACCAATTTATTTGTGGTCGAAATGCTCCGAACATTTCAAAATTAGGAGCTCGAACCGGAAAGGAACCAGTTCCATGTTGGAGGAAAAGAGGTATATATGAGAATGCTGAGAGTGAACCAAAACGATAATCTGATATCAGACAGAATTGTCAGCTCGTTACAATCAGTGAACTCAATGGAGTGGGCGGATTCTGGTCTGGACCAAGGCAACCAGAACGGTACAACTGCATAGAAAGTTGCTAAAGTTCCCCCCTGCCCCAGGGTCATTAATTTCAGTAATCCATGATTCAGGAGGAGCAACCCATGACTTTGAAAAACTGGAAAATCAACTTGAGGTTCTTGGGTCGGGGCTATGGTGGGATTCTTTTCAGGTCCTCATCAAAATTGCATGCATCTTTCCCCACCCTGTGGTGAAATATTTACACAGGGTGGAGCATCATTCTTTCACAACAGCCAGAGCCCCTTTCTGTCACATTCAGGTGACGAGTGCAGCACCACATTGTGTCTTTGTGGCAGTTAGGGCTGTCAGACAGGCTCCACCAGCAGCAGGTTGGGTTTCAGAGTGGCGTGCCTCAGACACTCTGTCATTGTTTTTTTGTCTTATTAAAGGATTATTGAGGTGAGTCCTTAGTACCACATGGAGATGAATGGAGGCAGAAACAAACACCTCAGACTACCTCAGCTGTTGTTGGGGGTGATTTCTGTAAGGTTGCTTTACCTGTCTTTTATAAAAGAAGGGAAGAGTCTGCGGGGGAACCACACAGCATATCCCACCGCCAACACCCACAGGATGGACAGCTCGTCCAACATCTGGCCGACAAAACTAAGAGTCATGTGGAAGTACGCTGAGAAGAGCCCTGCAAAAAAAAGATAGAACTGTCTTTTTTTAATGTGAAACAATTGATGTTTTCATGATAAGAAAAAACACAGACAAAATAAAAAGGACTGAAGGGGAGAAGTACGGAAGCCCGAAATGCTCATGGATTCAAACATTTTTTTTAATGCCTTGAGAAAACAAGATAATTAAGTCATTATTAAGAATATAGACATTTCCCTCACAATTTAGTGGTATTTTCTTTTTCATTTATAAGGGACACAGATGTCATGTTTTATACTTGTTGTGAATATAATCCAATTAATCTCATTTCCATATATGTATTTTTATATACCCTTTGTTAACACCTTATTTTGAAAACCGGATGTAGCCACATGTGTATCTTTGTGTTAACTTCACCAAGTCCATCACCGTCAGCTCGATCTGGGTCATTTGAACTTCTGATCTCTGATAAACATCACAAGTAATAAGAGGAAACTATTTTTTGTTTTCTTGTGACGGCAAGTTAATTATCTTGTTAACTCGAGATAACAAAAGAGCTTATTTTCTCGAGATAACGATATAATGAACTTGTGATCTTGAGATAACAGCATTAAAAGTGGAATCCATGACTGTTTAGGGCAGTGATACTCAAATTACGGCCCGGGGGCCAAGAAGAAGATAGGTTGCCTGGTGGCCCG
>JAOVVB010080970.1:0-13655 GCA_028570985.1 Heterobranchus longifilis
AATCGTCCTGGGCGACGCTATGCCCCGGCTGCAGCGAAGGGACTTTGAGAACCACACGGAAGGAAGGAGGGACTTCCTCCGACAGCGGGAATCCTCCTGGCGGAAGTATAAGGCTTAATGCCGACACTGCTTCCTGTTTTGACAAGTAATTGTAGCGTACCCCATAGTCCGGGTGGACATTTTTGAAATGTTTCTTTTCTATTTAATCAGAATCTGATGAATGGTGTTGGCAATATCACGGATGACAAATGGGCAAACAAAGGAAGGCAGTGACAGATGAGGCAATTAACTACCAAAAGGAAGAAATGAATTATAGAATTACCAATCCATAGTTTCTGAATCTAATTATTTCATTCTGTGGGACTAGTGTTAACACCCACAAATACAGTGCTGCTGGCTTCTTCCTCTTTTTTTTTTTCATGATCTGCCCCCACGGCTCCTCTCCCTCCCTCTCTTCCTGCCTCTCATCCTCCCATCGCTCCCTGTCCTCCCTCTGGATGCAGTCACAGCTGGATCCACCCAGCCAGCTGTTTGGCAGCCAGGCTTGCATTCAGACACCATCGCACCTGTACGCCTGTCAGACCAATACAGTGACCCTGGATAAACCTGTTTTCGGTCTATATGGGTCAACATGTGTTGTATGACCTGGCTCTGTGACCTCCTCCCAATCAGGGCTTATTGTTGGTGTTATATTGCTTTTTTTGTCTGAAACTCTAGGATTACTTTGGCCTCAGTTTTGTACCTGCAAGGTTACTTGTCAATTTGTGTCATGCAGCCTGCTTCCAAGTGTTTTTCTTTCCTTTGGAAAGGGAGTGAATGAAATCTGACCTATTTTTTTATTATTATTATTTGATCTGGCAGATAGGGAAGTACTGATTGTGAAATTCTGGGCCGATAAAATGTTTAAAATGACAATTTCACAGGTTGCTGATACCTATGTTTTTATGTTGTTCATTTAGTTTTTGTTGTTATTATTATCCCCTTTTTGTCAGGGAAACAAAGAAATCTTCACCATTAAAAAAAAAAAAGAACTGTTTTACCAAGTCACCAAAATTCAATCAATCATACAAACAACTTTTAATACAACCTTCTTTCATATGAAAAATATAATTCTTTGGGCAAAATAACTGCTTCAAAAGCGTTTTAAACGTTTAACCTTTAACATTTAGCCAGTGCAAAATTGATGCAACACAACATAAATATCAGCCACTGCCATTGGTGAATGTCATCTTATTTGCTGATTGCAGTCAACAAGGAGAATATTGGCTGATACTGATGTCCGGCCGATATATCAGTGCATAGTAGCAGATATCTGTTGCATTTTCTTTTTCCTCATACCAGTCATAAAGATAAATGATTATCAATGTTTACAATTTGGATCTATTGTTGAAATACGTTTATTATATTTTCTTTCCAGGAAGTAAAAGCTGAATCACCAGAGACAGAAACGGTTCCAGACATCTCAGATTCATGACTTGTCTCGATGCAGGGTTTTGGTCAGAGTTGCAGCTGCGTTCACTGTTTGCTATCTTCCAGGAGTCACTCTGTCTGTCAACTGTTTATTAGTCAGTTACTTTATTAGCCAGCGGATAAAAATGCAGGCTTTAGGACACGTGGAAAATTGGAAGATGTCGGGAATTTTTCTGGTGAATTTTCCCTGGATTTCCAACCCAGTCATTACACTAAGCCTCTGCTGGATGGCTGTCTGATGTCAATCTAAGGCCTGCTTGTGTAACATGCTCACAGACAGTAGTATAGATTTTATACTAATGGCTTTCTCTTTTGTTAGCCCTGTTTATTAACGGCAACAGCCAGTAGTTTGAGAGATATTTAAAATGATGTACATAAGAAGATGGTTGGGCAGAACGATATAACGATTTTTGCCATACTCTTTATACTATGGTATATAGTATATATCCCTTTAATATCTCTGCTCATATTAGGTAATTCTGGGTAATGTTGCAAGTCAATGAGCAGAACGTCTTTGGGCAATACTGTATTTTTCCATATTTATGTATTTTTTGCATCAATATGATGTTGTACATTCATTTTTCAAGTATTAAATTCACTGCATTAGCCAAATCAGAAATTATTTTTGACATCAACAGTGTTTCAGTAGATTTCCCAGAAAATGTGATACATCTCACAATACACATCAATACATAGGCCTATACCGAGAGGGATATCTCCCACCCTGCATGTTCCTTGTTTGAATTAAATAAAAATGAATCCAGCCACAAGAATTTCCATAGCTGATTAAGGCCAATTTTATTTGTGTTCTATCAGTTTTTACAGAAAAATACTTCAGTTCTAAAAATGGAGACTAGTTTAAGTTTGTTACCCATAATGAATGCTCCCATGCATCCAAAAGCAACATCACAATACTGCCTCCGTGGTTATAGGCTCTCATTCATCCTGTTTAATGTCTGTGTTATATATCACTTTAGAGCTGAAACTATTATAATTACAATTAATTGATTCGTCCCTTGACAGAAAATAAAATCGGCAACTATTTTTATAATTAATGAATTGATCAAGTCATTTTCTTAAGCAAAAATGCCAAACATTCTGAAATTCCAGCTTTTCACTTTTGTTTGTCTTATGTGATAGTATATTGAATATCTTTCGGTTTGTCAGATAAAACAAGCAATTTGATGACATCACGCTGGGCTTTAGGAAACTGTGATGGGTATTTTTCACACTCCTTTTATCCTTTTAGATTAATCTACAATGAAAATAATAATAATATTATGACTTTGCATAGAAGAAAACCTGAAATGTTTGAAGTGTTTCAACAGATATTACCGACTTCAGATTAATAATTTGGCATACATTTACACACAACTCGTGAGTTTTGGATCCGCGTGTGCGAGTAGTACACTATTTTGACGTGTTTGGCTCACAGCGCGTACTGGACCAATGTCGCACACCGAACGTACTGTACCCAAATGGTTTGGAATGTACCGTTACATCCCTACTCACCGGGCTAATTTCTGTTGACTAAAACAGCAGTGAGACAAATGTTTTGGTGGTAAACCTGCAAGAACTTGGCGAGTTAGTGATGTAGAAGCAAGATGTCCTCCAGCTGATGACCTTTGGTTGCTGCTGTGTACTAAACACATCAGCTGCCTGCCAAACCTGCTCACCTCAGCTGCACTGATGCTATCTGCTCTGTGGACGGACACGATACCAAATTACTAAGTGACATCCAGGCTCAAAGACAAAACACCTGCAGAGAGATAACACAAAGCTTTCATTGTGCAGCACAGTGTCCTCTGATTGTTGGGTCACTTCCATGTTTAGTGGTTCTGTCTCTACAGTACCATTACTTCCCTTAGCTACCAATGTTAGTGCATGGAGAATAAATCAAGCATGAATGAATCAAGCACCTTTTTGTTCCCCGGTTGTGTGTGTGTGTTCATGTGAGTAATGACCAGCGGGTGTGTTTGCCATGTGACAGTAAACCATTAGCTCTTCCTTATCCCATTGTAGAGTTGATAATTGCGGCTCTCCCTTCCCCTCCGTCCTTGCGTCGCCAACACTCTTCATCATTCTCCTCCTCATCATCCCCCCTCAACAAACCCCGCCTCTTCTCCCTCGGGGGTCAGGCAGAATTCTCCAGCACAGAAACTTTTATTTCGGGGTTTCCCACAGGCCAAGATAGAAGATGTGTTTTAAAATGGTTTAATGTCACGGCCCCTTAAATAGACTTTAGTGACGTGGAGCTGCTGTTTGAAAAAGTTTCCTCTCAGGGGCCTCATATGGGATGATGTTTTTGTTTTGAGTTAAGCTGCTAGTGGTGAGAGCGAAAACGTATAGCCTAACTCAAAGAATGTCAGTGAAACCTCATGATTAAAAGCATCCTGATTAATTGGCGGTGAATGGTGAATGTTTCCTCCTGCTTGCTGACCTGTGACCCTGTTATAAGGTCTCACAATTCTTCTGACCCCAGCAGTTAAGAGAGTGGTGACATTTTCATTTGAATTTGAGTATGGGATTTAAGAAAGTATATTTTCAAAAGCATGGAGTGCACTCTAAATTATGTAGAAATTACTATCTTTTTGTGGACCTTTCAGATGCATTGATGATGCAGTCCTCATCAGCAGTTTGGAGCTGCAATTAACAATTATTTCATAATCTGTCAATTATTTTTGAATGTATTTGGTTATTGGTTTACTCTCACCCATCACAAAACGTAAAACGACCGAAACATATTTCTCAATACAGTTTATTGTAAATCTCTGGATATTTCCTCCTGCGCACCTGTCCACAGTGAAGGTGTGCACAAGCCTTCAGCCTTTGTCAACAGGCCAAATGGCTAGTGAATGTTCAAATTCTACCAGCTCAGTAGATTATCATTGTTTTTTTGGCTTGTGCCAGAAGCAAATCTACTAGCCACCTGCATATTTTACCAGCATTTGGCTAGTAAATGTGCTAATTTTGATCCCTGCTTCATAGTCATCATTTTCGTTTGACCAAAAGACCAAAATTGGAAGCTGTTTAGTCAAATCGCTGGAGGAAGGTCTGGATCCAGTGGGTTTTCACTCCTAATTAGGGAAAAAAAACTCTCTGGCTTGTTTGCATTTCTTTAAACCAATTACAATCGTCTTGGGCGGCGCTACGCCCCGGATACAGCGACGCTGCTTCTGCAAAATAGTGTCGGGAGGGAACTTGTTTTGGTGGAACATTTACACAAAAATGTTGTAAACATATTCTTTGTAGATCATTACAATCATTCACCAAAAGAACAGAGCAGGCCTGCCATATTACATGATCCAAATCTTCTTCAAAACTTGCCATCTTCAGCGTGTAGCTTGACAGCTCGGAGGTTGTTGTTGTTGTTTCCCGTAGAGAAGGGACTTTGAGAACGGGAACATGAAGGGGAGGGACTTCCTGTCTTCACAGGAAGTAAGGGTTTATCCAGGCACTGTTCACTCGGTAAGCCAGACTAATGGAAAACCAAAAAGGAACAATTCCAAACGAGTTGAGTCCAGCCGTGTCGTACCATGCAGTGGAAATGCGGCATAAATCACATGCTTCATGTACATCATGATTTATTTGTCATGGTCTGGTTACATTGTCACATTTTGCTTTTATTGTGAAACCAACTTTTCTACCAAATTTCCACTGTCTCTACATAGTTTTTTTATGCACAAATTGAAAATGTGCAAACATATTGTGCACTATGAGCCCATAAAGGCCACACATCTGTTGGATATAACTAGGTTTTAAATGATGTTTTCTAAAACAGCATTTTTTTGTGTAACTTTTTTAAAAACTGCTATTAAAACCCTGCTCTTTCTGATCCTCTGACAAACCGGACATTAAATCCAGCTGCACCAGCACGTGCCTTTAGGCCTCATGGTGGGATATCGTATCACTATTAAATCACTATCTCTACAAAAAACAGATGACAGGTTTATTTCTCCATCCATCCATGATACGCCTCCACATCTTCAGGTCCAATGTCAGTCATATGATGTTTATCATCTGCATCACTAACTGTAAAAACAGCCCTCTATCAAAATTAAACAGAAAAGCTTTTGCAATGGTTTAGTTAGGATACTGGCCTAATGCCAGGGCACCTGACTAACAGCACAAATGAATCACCGAGTGTGCCAACGTCCCCCATTGGCAGTTAATACAACCCACCTAGAGATAGAAAAAAAACGAAGAATATAATAATCAGAAGTTGAGTTGAAGATGTGGTTATCTGTAAACTACACATATTGTAAATAGCAATAAAATAGAAACCACACACACTGAAAATCAGCCTTTATTTGCGATTCATAAAATAAGCCACAACCCTTACCTAAAAATAGACTACTGTTACACCTAAACCTAATTTATAATGTGAACAGAGCACCTGCACATGTCACTGCTGCCATAAAAAAGATCTAAAACCACAATCCACAGATCCAGATCACTTCCTCCAGCCTCTGGCAAGAGTCTTATTGCAATAGTCTTTTTTCCTTGTTTTTGGGAACAATGGCTTCCTTAGTTGATCCAAGTTTCCCATGAGAAACAATAACAAGGAAGAAAAAAAAATCTCCCTTTAACGGTCTCATGGCAAACAGTCACGCCTGGCTGTACACACTCCTTTCACCTCAGACTCAAACAACACAGACCTTTTTTTTGTGACAAGCCGAGCAGCGGATGAACATTTTGGTCGCTATTAGATGGATGATCTCAAATCTCACACCTGACCTCTTCTTTTTGAATCATCTGGGTTAAACACACTTTTGACAGAGCAGACTTTTGCTTGTTTTAATCACTACTCATTAACTTCAATCTAAACACTTGAGCCGACTTCTGTCACAGTTTCAGCAACAGTGATAAATGGGCCAATTGGTTGTATTGGTCTGCAACTTTTAACCACTTTAACTTCAAGAGAAGGTTTGGAAGTGAGGGGGTTTGTTATCATAATCTCTTTAACTCAATTGTAATCATTTCCCCCCCCCCGGCATTACAACTTCCTTATGTGAAGGACGGTAGTTATCACATATACTGTAGGTGACAGGCTACCGGACACAAATTATAGATTAAGAGTTTTATTAATCATTTTCAAACACTGAACATAAACATTTGTACAGGAAAATAAGAAGAAAACAAAACAGCACACTAATAGCAGGGTTCATACAGCTTCAAATTCAGGTACTTTTTAAGCACCAAAGTATACCCAAAAACAAAAAACAAAAACTTCAAGACTCTTGAAGCCTACAACAACACCTCCAAATTGTCACTATAAATACCGGACACAAATTGATTTAAATTGACAATATTTTGATCCCAGTTGGATCCTTGTCAGGTGAAAATGATCATTATTCTTTTCATCAAAGCTCCTTATGTGACTTTTTTTTTTTCATTTTCCCCCAGGGAAAATATAACACACAAGTAGCTCAGTTTCATTTATTTTATTTTCAGAAAAAAAATTCTGATAACACAGCTACAAGAGCCTGGAGGACAATTGGGACACTGTCCGCAACTTCCTTGTCTGATTGTTTTTCTCTTCCTTTTTTTCTCTCCCTTGCTTTGTGTGGTCTGTAGTGATACCTAAGGTTGTCATGATACCAGAATTTTAAACTTTGATACAATACTAGTTTTAGTCGATTAGTCAACAAATCGATTGCCCGTGTATCATTTTAAACACGTGATACTGAAACAGTATCAAAGCCTCGATACTTTTGACAGCCTTACTTCTGATAACACAGCTCCAATCTTATAAAATCCAAGGTGATGATACAAACCTCACCTCAAATAATCCCCCTCTTATGTTAAATGAGCCCAAGCATGTGGAAGAAATATGGTTCCCAGGGTGGACGCCTGCATGGAGGGAGTCCTTTTTCCGTCGGTGTCAAAGGCTGACTTTGCTGAGTAAATGGAGCAAGCTCTAATGCTCCTGAAATGAATATCAGCGTCTTGACCAAACTCATTTAGAGATCAGTCAGGGCCTTAATCCCTCTCCGCAGGGGTGTGTGTTTGTGTCTTTTTCTTGTGCCCCCTCTTCCTTTTGGAAGAAGGTAATATGGCTAAATTTGCTTTGCTAATGGGCTTAGTGCAAGCTGTTACAGAGCAGAGTTGACACGGAGCGGCCTGGCTGGGATACCAGTGGCTTTTAATCTGACTCCTGATGGAGTGAAAGGGAGTGTGGGTTATAGTTTACGAGAAATTTGGAGATAAAAGGAAGACTGGGGAGATGGTTTTACAGTGGGGGGTTGAGGACCAAAGTCTGGAAGGGTAATCTTTTTTAGGGGCGGGGAAGATAACTTCATTTCACTTTGGGGAAGTTTGGTTAAAAAAAAAAGAAAAATATGTCTTCTCTCTGCAGCTTTACAATTAATGTGTCCTTAAGAAAAAAGAATCATGTGAAAGGCTTGGCACCTCGGCGGTGTGAAAGCCCTATAAGGTGTGTGCCTCCAAAATCAGACAAAAAAGGAAGAAGAGGCTCTTCATTTGCAAAACAAATCAATTAATTCCTTCTGCAAAATGTGAAAAAAATGGCATATTATGTCCTATGATTGAAATCTTCTTTTTTGTCAAGTTTTTACTTTTTTTCACCATTTGCACATTCTTTTTGGATCTAAATGGTTCATTTGCAAATACAGATATCTCTGTTTTTATTTATTTTCCTCAATCCTTTTTCAATCAATCGTTTAGATAGATAGATAGATAGATAGATAGATAGATAGATAGATAGATAGATAGATAGATAGATAGATAGATAGTAGACAAATGAGCTCTTCTTATATTCAATGCATTTTCTTCTATGAGAAAGATTTTTAACGTCACTTTGTCATTTTAAACTCTACCCCCACACACGACTTTGGCTGATGGGTGTAGTCCATCATTTTGCAAATGTTTATGAGACTTTTAATTTCTTTGTGTCTTGACAAATAAAGCCACGACTCTCCTTGAACATGTGCTCTGTGGGAGCACACTTCCTTTGCGGTGGCATCATCAGCCACGACCACTGATAACCTGCTGTGTGTGACAGCAGTGTGCCTTCCCGTATGCCAGCTGTGGCACGTACACATTATCATGGGTGCCATATGCGAGTTCACCCTGAGATTACAACACTTGTGCTACAGCTGACGTCCATAAACGAACACTTATGGTGGCAATTTCCGCTGGCGCAGCTATCAGTGGAGTCTTCGTAAAACAGGCTGCTTGGTTGTTTTTGCGGTTTAGTGGACGCTTCTTCTCCACATTATCTAACTTGATTAAAAACTCCAGCTGACAGTGGAGACAGAAGGCTGCAGAGACGGCACCTTGAAAGCCGAGGCTGCTTCAGGTTTCAATACAAGTCACCTACCCCCAACACATCAGCCATTCTGGGCCACTGACCCACAAATAAGAGAATCAGTCAAATCCATTTTGCCCCATGCCTGTCAGCGCTGTGTGTGTTTTATTTCCCCAGTATCTCCATCAGGCTCCGGGTTCTTAAAGAGCATCGGCCAGCACAGTCTAACCTCAGTTCTGCTCATAACACTTTACGAGAAGGGATTATTTCCTGCAGCTGATGGAGTTTATTACTAAACAAAAACAATTGCTGGGTTAACAGCCAGAGAATTGCAGGAGAGGAACTTTTGGAGAAGGTATTTTCTTTTTGCATGCAGTGATTTTAATCAAAGTGATGCTGAACTGCTTGAATGTTTTAAAGTTTGTGAGACAGGATTATAATTCACGAACTCTCGTCGACTGCAGATTTAAATGATATATCGACCTTTAAGTCAAGTCTGAGGAAGAGCAGTTAGATGGAAATATTACTTCTGTCTGTGGATGTGCCAATAAAGTGCACGTAAGGGAGCTACAGTGTGCAGGCCTTTTCTTTATTTCTTCATTTCGCGCAACTACTATGTATTTACTTTATCTACCTTTAAAATATCTTTTCTCGTGTTTGGAAGTGCTTATGTTACAGGCAGATCTGTTGATTTTTTCTGATTTCACACTATTCAAAATAATCAGCCACAAAGACGCTTTTTTAACAAAAAATGTGCAATGCTGAAAAGTTACTTTTAAAAGTTTACACGGCTCTCAGTTCATGTGCAAGTAACAGGTTAGGAATAAAGAGTTTAAAGGGATAGTGTATGAGGTGTTTATCGATAGTCAGTGTATTACCTACAGTAGATGGTGGTCGGCACGCCCCCAGCTTGGAGAAGCAGTGGCTAAAATACGTTTAGCTGTGTGGCCTCGTCCACCGCAGTATATTGCTTAGTGACTTTCTGACTATGGATAAGTACTTCATACAACCCCCACTCCAAACTATCCCTCTAATGTGGCTTTTCTTGTCTCCCTTGTCTCCAGGTACCAGTTATGTCAAATCCAGCGGGCAGTTTATCAGAGGGCACAGTGTATGGATCCCGGATCGGGATGACAGAGGACTCCCTCGCCATCCTGGAGCGAACCAGAGGCGCCGGAGAACCCTGGGACTTGGTGGAGCCCAAACCAAGTGTGGAAGCCCTGGAGCGTGGCGTGCCGGGCCTCTACCTGTCCTGCTTCGACATGCTCCTCACCGAAGACGCCACCTGGCTTGTGAAAGTTTCAGAGGCCTCCCCAACGCTGGCTGTACCCATGACTCGCATGGACTCCCCCCAGGAGGAACCGGAGCAGTGCCCCGTCATCGACAGCCAGGAACAGGGACTCTCTCCCGGGCTGGAGGAGCAGGAGGAGGAGCGCTCTCTGGAGCAGGTGCAGAGCATGGTGGTGGGAGAAGTGCTGAAGGACATTGAAACAGCCTGCAAACTGCTCAATATCACCCCAGGTAGGCTGCCTTCCACCACACCTGCAGCCCAATCACCAGAATAAATGTCGGCATTGTACCTTTCTGCAAACCACGGATATGTTACATTTGTACGTTTCATAAACCATATGTCACATTTGCGCAACATGTTTCATATGTAGTGGATATCAACGTGAGCTCATCGTAAAGTGTATAAATAGCACCCTCCCTAATCTTTATTGACTTATTGACTTTTACATGCCAAACCATGATGCGTATGGTCGCAGTTTTGTGAACTGAAACAAAACTAAGTGGGTAAGTTTATGAAAAACATCGTGGTTTGGGTTTAACTTGTTCTGCCAATTATGTAATTTTATATTCTGCCGACTGGTCTGACACCTGCTTCTGCATGTTAGTCATCCTCGAGAGGGGTATCATATAACTGACAAAGACAGAAATCTTTAAGTACACAAGACATTTTTCATGACAAAAAAACCCCAAAGTGTTGCCCGTTATTTGCAAGTAAATGGATATTGATTCAACTTAAGCTACTGGATCTTGCCCCCAAAATCAACACACATATTTGTGTGGATAGCCCAGCCGAAGATGACAGATCTCTTAAATCATATCCTTACTGACGCACAGCCGTGTTTGCCCGCTCCAGGATCTGTTTAATCCTGACCTTTGCATGAGTTTTCCTGGATTGTGACAGTGATGTTTCTTTCCTACTAGTAGACAGTGTACACAGTCTTAAGGGCGAGGTCTCTCCTGCTCACAAAAAGCAAACAGAGGAAGCATTATGTATTGTACGGCTTCTGGCTGTCATAAAGCTATGCAATCCCCAGGCATCTGTTCTCCTGATTAGAATGGTAGTGTAGCATAAAAGCGTGATTACTTTGTGGTTTCAGTAAATGTATTATGTGTAAATGTAGCAGAACATAATACACTCTGAGAAACAAACAAACTGGGAATTTAACTGACTTACTGCAGGGAGTTTTCTCACCATTTTCCCATCTTTCTCTGTTTTCATGTAGACCCTATAGAGTGGAACACAGGGAACGTCCAGAAGTGGCTGCTGTGGACTGAACATCTGTACAGGTTGTCCCACGCAGGAAAGGCCTTCCACGATCTGACAGGAAAGGACCTGTGTGCCATGAGCGAGGAGGACTTTCGCCAGCGCTCGCCGCAGTGTGGAGACACGCTGCACGCACACCTGGATATATGGAAATCAGGTGTGTGTGTGTGTGTGTGTGTGTGTGTGTGTGTGTGATATTTATTCAACATTAAGTTAATTATAGCCTGCTGCAGCTGTAGCTCCTACAATGTTTGTATTGTCCAGCGGTTGAATTTGCATTTTGAGTGTGTTTGTCTACAGTGTGAGTGGATGGGAGCAGTCAATTTCTATATTTAGCCCCAAATCCAACACGTCCTCATACCGAAACGATAGAATAGGTCGTCCAAAACAACTCCCAAAACAACATATATGACCATTCTATTTAACGTTGTGAAACTAATCGGTTAGGTTTATATCATAGTTTGGGTTAAAATTAGTATGTTAGTATAGTATAGTATAGTATTAGTATTAGTATAGTTTGTTACGTACCTAAGGTAACATAGTACGTGGTTACGTACTGACATTGTTATGTTGGTTAACTTAAAATAACTTGACTTTAGGTTTCACACGGGACACGAACAGCTGTCTCCTGGGTCCTGTGTTTATTTGATCCATCCATCCACCCAGACCCCCTCCTTATGCGGACTTTATCGCATTTTATACGACGTCAATTGACTTCCTCCTTTGCTCCCGTCATAATTACTTACGGCCACTAGAGGTCGCCGCCTAACAATAAATGTAAATATGGGTCGTAATAAGCCGCTTTTTTGGTAAGGACGGTCTGCCCAAATCACAAGTTTGCCTCTTACGGCTTTACAATCTGTCCAATAAAATAGTAAGACAGTAACAGGTATAAGCATTACATTAATTTATCGTAAACCTTTTTTTTAAATCAAATATCTGTCTCTCTTCTCTCTCCAGCTGCCTGGATGAAAGAGAGGTGTTCAGTTGGAGATACAAAAACTACCGGTAGGTTTGGTTTCCTCATACACCTGCCATCTAAAGACAATATTAAATTGTAATGAATAAAAACTGCATTGTAACTTTGCTCAGAATTAGTATGGACATTTACCACTGGAAAGTTTTCCTACCTTTAAAGAGTACAAGATTTAGTTTTTTTTATGCAAATCAAGCACCTGCTTTGTGTATCTCCTGCTTAGTTTGGAAAGCTTAAGGGCCTCGCCTCATAATCTGTTGTGCCTCTGGACATGTGTGATTTTCTCTGAGAATCACTACACTGTGGCCTTAAAGTCCAAATGTTGTGTTTGTGTTTTTTAGGCAGCGAGGATCTTTGGTCCGAGGCAGATTCGTCTTGTTCCGGTCAGCCCATTCATCTGTGGCAGTTCCTCAGAGAACTCCTGCTGAAACCTCACAACTACGGACGCTGCATCCGCTGGCTCAATAAGGAAAAAGGTATCTTCATTTTCTTTCTTTCTATTATGTTTTTCCTTATTGTCTGTCATATATATTATGTTACCATGACAGATCTTCATATTAAACAATGGTTTCAAATAATGAGGTTTGTCTACATGCTGATGTCAACTCGTGACAGATTCATCTGCTCCAGACACGTTACTGCAAGTGCTTACATAGTCTACACTGCTACATGTAGCTACATGCTAACGTCAGGGAAACCCGGAATTGTGGTTGTGGATGTTTTTTAATTTCGGATCAGATTCCTCCTGGAACATGTTCGCTTGTGAAGATTTCGATGTAGAAGCTTTTATTGGTGATTTTTCACAGTAGAAAGTGCCACTACAGTGCTGTTATTCCCCTGCAATGATGGTGCAGAGACCTTGAGAGCGCAGATGTGGAAATAATGTTTTTTGAAATGTATTGCTTTATTTTACTTTTAAGATACACATTGGATTAAAGAGGGAAAGATAAAATGACATAAAATAATATATATTCTATAAATCATTGTATCATCATATTAAATGTTTTCCATATGAAATATTTTTACACTGCATATGTGTGCATATCTTTGATATTTAACATGTTATGAGTTCATAGATACCAAATACTTGATTGTGCTCCTTGTAGTTTCTGAGATACAGCCATTTTGTTATCATACTATATTTAATCTTTGAGCACATGGGACTTTTTTCCTGAAATATAATGGAGTACATGGAGAAAACAGTAGTCCCATATATCCAAAGACTATTCAATTCAATTCAATTCAGTTTTATTTATAGTGTCACTTTTCATATAGAGTAGGACAAGAACAGGCTCAGTGATTTTCAAATCAATGATATTCAAAGTTCCAACATCACCCAAGAGCAAGCGTTAGGACGCGACAGTGGCGAGAAAAAACTGCCTTAA
>JAOVVB010080979.1:0-13655 GCA_028570985.1 Heterobranchus longifilis
ACTGTTTTAGTTGGTTATGGTGGAGCTCATTTTGAACTATTTTGTATAAAACTGTAACTCATGATTATTATCATTATCGATCAATTGTTTAGTTTGTAAAAAGTCTAAAAATAGTGAAAAATACTGTCACAATTATCCAGAGCCCAAATTCAAACCTTCACAAAGTTTGTTTTGTCCAACCGACAGTACAAAAGTCTCAAAATTATAATATATATATATATATATATATATATATATATATATATATTCCTTTTTATTTTTATTTTTTTTAATTAAATGTTTTTGCATGAAAATGACTAACAATTATCAAAAATAGTTGCCAATTAGTTCTTCATATGTTTTGTATGCTAAATCTTATGCTATATCGTGATTGTACATAGCTCGATATATGATTTCATCACGATATGATTCTATTGAAAGACAATAAATTATCATATTGCCCAGCCCTACATTATACTACAATATATATGGAATAATAGAAATAATATGTAAAAAAAATAAATTTTAAAAATGTATGGGCTAGGCCTACTATAGCCTAAAGGCTATAAGAGTGTAAATAAAAACAATGCGCAATGTTTTTTTAATCTAAAAAAACATTATTATCATATGAGAACTTCCTCAAGTTTGATGCTACTCCCAAGTTCTTTCATGTGGGGAAGTTCGATGTCTCCACAAAGACACGAGTATAGACTATAACTCCGCAAAATACAATTACTTTTAAAAAAAAAACACAGTTTAAGTGTGTTTGTCCTCCTCTGCAAATGTGCATGTTTTATAGTGTTTACCGTGTTACATGGAGTGGACGTCTCTCTGCTGTCCGACAGTAACATTCTCACTGGCACACAGACCTGACCTAGAATTGCTACTTAGAATTCGGACTAAACCATCGCGCTGGAACGGAGGGGGAGGGGGGGGGGGAGACGACAGGAAATCTTGACTGGGATGTAATGGAGTAGGACCACTGGAAAGCTCGGGCGAAAGGGGGGGAGACATATTTCTATTTTATAATGTTCCCGTGATAATGTTGTGATTTGATGTAGTGTACGGTATGAATCCGTCGTTCGAGGAAAACGGAAATTAAGCTAACATTCCAGGTGAGTGCTCCTTTCTTCAAATCCAGGTGGAAAGTGTCGGTACCACAGCTCGCCTCCTGGCAACGGGCACACGCGGGTCCTCCTCCCGGGGACATCTCACTCCGGTATCCGTTCTTCTCTGCCTCTGTCCCCGAAGGCTGCCTAGCAAACCCACGTCGCGTCTGGCCTGGCAGACAGTGAGCACCATTTCAACCGCAAATGACGGTTTTTCCAGCACAGCAAGAGCGGATTATTCACGATGTTTTCAGCATGGTGTAAAACCCGCGGAGAAATATTGGTTTTTACCCCATTATACTGGAGGACCGCCCGTGCTTCGTGAAAATGAAAAAAGGATACAATGCAGCATGCATGTTCTGCATTCTTCGGGAGTACCACGCCGCTGGTATTGTATTTCCTTTATTAAAAATATGTTTGATATGATTTATAAACGCGTAGCGAGATTATAGGCCTCTGCTGCTGATTGTGTCGGCCAGCCCTATCATCTGCCGAGCGATTTAATTGTTACATTGTTAACGGAGCTAGCAGAACTTGAAAATGAACGTTTGCCTAAGGAGGGCCTGAATTGTTTTATTAGCAGACAAAGCCCTAAAATGAATCTCATTTTTGTGTGTGCTTTTTGCGTGTGCTTGTGGCCGACGTCGTTGTTCTCGCTCTCAGCCGCCGTCCAGTGCCTCCCTCTTCGGGGAAGACTTTGTTTGCGCTGGCCGACGCTCCATGAATGCAAGTGCTGAAGTCCTCCCTTCCCCCCCAGTTCTCTGGCGAAACAGGAACAACTTCTTTTAGGAAAAAGAAAAAAAAAGTTCCTGGAGTTTCAAGCGCCATGGAATTACTTTGTCCGCCAAGAGTTGTCCAGTGAGGCGCTGAGATTTCAGGAGGGGGGGAGAAGTCTAGTCCCGTGTAGTTGTGTGCTTTACGTTTATTTGCAGAGTTTTAGGTTTGTAGATGCCTGTGTGTATATTTTAGGACGACTTCCTCGAGTAGGCCCGTTTGTGAGTAACTTGTGTGGCATTGTGCTGTGTGTTACCTTGGCAAGACCCAGAGAGCAAAACATGGCAAAGAATGTGTTCAGTGTTTTACCAATCTTTTTTTTTTTTTTTTTTTTTTTTAACTTTGGAGAGAAAAAAATCCACAGGTCCTATAGTGTAAATATGTTTAGTAAGGCATGTGATACCTGGGGATTTTACTCCCCTAATGAATAAAGGCTTATTTTTTACCCGTCTAAGTATATTTAGTCAGTGAAGTCATTTATTTTCCTTTTATTTATAAAACATTTTGCATGGACTCAAAAATACATTTCCCGTAAATGTGTATCCAGCATCATATTGCCTTTAATGCTTTATTATAAATAATTGTGAAGAGAAAATCTCAGTGGCTTTTGTGCTTTGTTGCAGTTTGACTTGTAGTCCTTTAGCTGATGCTGTTATCCAGAGCGACCTCTGAGTTCGCAGGTAGGGGTTCAGTGTCCAAGCACCGTTTTTGAAGAATACCTGCCAGTTGCTGAGATTGAACTGCAGACCTTCCTGTTACTGGTCTCTTCAATTGCTAGGCAACACTGCTGTCTGCCACAGATGTGTATCTGTTGCGTAGTCTTCAGGCGGTTTCATATTTATCCTTTCTATGGTCACTACTACTTCTATTTTCTTTGCATTATTGAGGTGTAAAAAAAAAAAAGTCACTTTTCATTCCCGCTGTTTGATATTTGGAGGAAATCCTCTCGGATGCAAAGAAGCTCTTTGGTAGAATATCATACGCTGTTTTGTAGTCCCTTATGTGTACGCCGGTCGATAACTGAAGTATAAATGAGTGTCTGGGTTAAAAAAAGGCGAGTATACACTGTTACTGTTGCCCCTAATGACCCAAGCTTTGCGCTGGTTACGTGTTTGCTGCATGTTGGTCTTGTCAACATGAGCCACTGAGTGCTTTTCCTTGCCGTTTGCTTGTTTGTGTTTCACCCGATGAGCAAAGTTGTCTCCCTCTGTTCCAGGTGTGAATGACTTGTGGCTGTAAGGTGCCGTGAGTGGGCCAGCCGGGTTCCTGCACAGCCTCCGTGGCTGGCTGCTGGGAGGAGTCGAGTGGAGAGCAGACATCAGCGCCCAGGGGACCTGAGGCCTGGTTCTCCATATGAGGCCCTGCTGAAAGGGCAGGGGGGCTTCTGAGGTAACCCAGCTCAACTCATGCTCTCTCTCTCTCTCTTTTTTTTTTTTTTTTTTACACTTGATCACAGAGTTTCTTTCATAAATACACATCTCCCCTGTTCTCAAAAGCGTACACCCATGACAGACTGCGCATAAATACCGTTCTCTCATCCCCATTTTTTTCATTGCAAGCATAACTGTAGAAATGCCAAGACGCAAGTATCACGAGACATTTATGCACTATATAGTGCCCTCACAAAATCCCAAAACGGAATGAAACAAAGCAATACTATCTGCCAAAAGTCCCGCAGTGCAATGCGTCACATTTCTATATATATATATGCAAAATTATCAGTCATGCAACACCACACTTGTCTGTGTTGATGCACAATGATGAGGATTAATTAGTGTCTGAAATCTCAATTTACAGTTTAACTATATTACTGAGTTTCTATCATATGGAGTGCTGCAGGAATGAGTGCTAAAACCTGGAAATAAGTGAGCATTTTTGCATTTCTGGTTGTTGTTTTTTAATAGTTTTTTGGTTAGATGCCTGAAATAAGGTCTGTGGATAACACAAGCTTGAGAGATTTTCACGTTTTGTTCTACAACATAAAATACATCAGTAAATACCCCACATGTAAATTTTTAAGCTTTTCCGTGTCTTAAAAAAGGCGGTTGCTAACAAGTGGCTAAATGAGTCTACAGAGGTTGTCGGGGACATTAAACGTCACCGTCAGCTTAGTAGCGGTGACGTTGAAGTCATGCGACTGTGATGTAGTTCATTTTTAGCCTAACGTTTTTACTTCTGGCATTTACGCTTCAAAAAACATAAAAGTGGAGATTATCTTGCTGAACAAAATGTATAAGTATCATAAACTTTTGTTTGCCACAGAGCTTATTTTCTGCAATAATCAAAAAAAAAAAATCCAATGGAAAAATCGCATTGGCTTTTTGTCGAGGGAACCAGGGCGACGCTAACTTCTGGGTAGGCTTTCAAAAATATGCCATCCCTCTGGCACTCTATAGGGAGTAGTGATTTTGGACACTGCCGTGGTGTAGCAATAAAGCAAGTATTTGTTTTCACCATATGTTGAAATCGGTAAAGCAGAATGAAATATATCTGTGTAACATTTCACACATTTTCCTGACTATAATGTTTCTGTTTTTAAACCAATTTTTCTTACATTATCAAGCAAGACAGCAAACACTGGTGACTAACTGGTGCCATAACTTGATGCTTGCTGCTCTGACGCAACAGTAACAAGGCAGGCACAGGCTCTTCCTAACATCCGTCACTATCTCTTTGACATTTATCTATGGATGTGCCTACGTTGATAGCTGCAGTCTGATGAGAGAGGCCTTGAATTGTAGAGCGGTTACCCCCTGTACAACCACTCTTGATGCTCAGGACCTCGCTGCTTCGGACTATCAGTGCGATGTTTGGTCTTGTGCTCTGATCTGCACATGCTGAGGACACAACACGGTCAGGGCGCTCTTCCTGAGAACGCTGTCCACACTGTTTATTTATCTGCTATCTAATCCACAGCGTGTTAACCAAAAACCACAGTGAGGTGAAGGACGCAGGGAAATGGATATTGATGTAAAGCGGCAAAGGATTTATTTTTCTCCTCTTGTGTATTGGCCTCTCATGTTTCCGTGCATTTGTTTGCTTCATGGGTTTTCTAATTAAAACTCGCGAGGCTTGTGTTGTGTATGACATGGAGGGATGTGTTGGAGAGGCGGTCTGTCTCATCGCCTGTGTAGTGGGTGGCAGGAGGCTCCTCTCCCCGTACATACGGTACATTAGACCCAAGTATGTCCATTTTTTCTCTTGCTTGAAATGTTTATTTTCACTCTGTTACCTCATTTTGTTCTCCTTTTTTTGTACTGCTTTGCTCATACACAAAGGAAAACATTTAGCAAAAATCTTCCCATATACCTGGTGTTCTGAGTAAGACGTCCATTCACAATTGAGGAATGCTGAATGACTCCTACAAAAGGCAGGCCTCCATAGTACCGTAATTATGTAGTCTCGGGAGCAGGAAAAACACTATTTGGTTTGTAACCATCGTAGGTCTGCAAGTTTACATTTAACTTATTTGGAAGTTTAGAGTGATGTTGAATTATTGCAGTAATATCAAGGGAAATTTACACGCCTCAACATTACTGAAGTACTGTACATAAAATCAGAATTTACAACTATGTACAAGCTACTCTGACATTGCTGACAGAACATGAAAATATCTTAGTGTAATACACAAAAAAGGAATTCAGAAATGTTATTTATAGAGGGTATTTTCTCCCTTTTTTTTTCTTTTTGCAAAATGTGCATTTGTTTCCCAGTTCTAAGAAACTATGACTTGACAGAAGACACTTTTTCATTCCTCAGTTTGCAGAATATCGTTAAAAACTTTTAGATTTAACTTTTGAGGACATAATATGACCTTTGAAATTGATGGCAGAGGAGGCTTAAAATAAACATTAGATTTTTGTGCTTATTGATTACTGCAAATACTGTTGTCACGTCTTCCTTGTCATTTGAAATAAGAAGCGATCTTCTTATCTGATACATTGAATCAGTATCGACTTTACTAAATCAGGTGTTTGCCGGATGCGACCAATCCACATACAAAAAAAGTGACCACACAGTTTTAGAAAGCGTCTAAACACAATATAATTTTAATCAGTTCCACTCGGTGGGTTACTTAGATTTTATTTTTTGAATAAGAAAAAAAGTAAACTGGTGATTGGTACTCTGTCTCAGCCAATACCCTGAGTTTAGGAATCAGAATGAGTATTTAGAGAGAGAAAAAGTGGAATCGTTGTATCCCTAAAAATAGTAATTGTATAGAACTTGTTAAAGACTGAGCTACAAGTTGCAGAAGCAACACAGGACCAATAACAATAAAAAGTAAAACAAGATAAAATGGGAGACAATACAGTAAAAATGCGAACATTTAGAAAGCATACGCAGGGATATATAATGGATGAATGGATATTATGGTGGTATTAAAAATAAAACAAAAAGTCAGAGTGTTCAATAAATAAGACCCTGTTGTTTTAGGAACTTCAATGCCAGTTATTCAAAACCAAAACTAGTGTTAAATGCTTTAGATCAAATGACAGAAATATCTATTACTTAATTTATAGCCGCTCATGCCACGCAACAGTTTCAGCGAGTAGAAGAATAAGTACATCGGTTGTTTTCTTTATTTATTCATCTATTCCCATTCTACGCTGACCAATACAGAGCAGTCATCATTTAGAAATGTTATAAAGATAAATTATAATAATAAAGGAAATTGGCTACACGAGGCTGGAGGACGTCATTTTAAAACAAATCTTTTTGGACTCTAAGGACTTCTAGTAGTAAGTCTTTACGGCTTAGTGTTCCTTGCCAAACGGTTACAGCTATAAATATGAATGTGTTTTTCTACTAGCTGCAGATTTCATATCTTTTTTAGTGTAGGAGAGGAGAGGTCTCAGTCTACGTGGATGTGTGGTGGGATTGTTGCCCATGCCGGATCCTCAGGGACGTGTCTGGCTGAGTCAGAATGTACCTGTAATTCTGCTTTCATGTTTCTCTGCTGTGATTGACAGTTACTGCACAGACATGCTGCTGCCCCGAGGAGAGGGGTCCTCTCAAACAGAGCGGCTCTCAGGTGGAACCTGGGGGCCGTGGTGACCCGCGGTCACCTCCAACCATCGATGCTAAAAGCTGCCAGTCAGGCAGAGGTCCACTGACTGTCACTAGTTAGCCTAGTTTAATGTAGCACCAGTCTTGTAGGGTTGTCTTCGACTAAAGAAATCCTGAGTCGAGTAACAGTCTTACGATTTTGTCGACTAATCCATTAGTTGATTTCATCGTCAGATTTGTAAAACTGCAAAGAATTAGAGCTGCATGATATGAGGAAAATATGCGATGACGTTGTTGAATATTGCGCTAACGATATTATATATCAGTCATATCAGTTCTGTCTTTCTGCTGCTAAAATACAACAAATTGCTTGTTGAATTAAAAACAAAACTGAAAGGAAGTTATTTCTCACATTTTATTGAACAAATTGAACATTGAACTGAACACAAAAGACACAATTTTTTACTGTCTTTCACGATGTGTCGCAGTCTTTCACAGTGTGTTTTTTGCGAAAGTTGATATTGCGATGATGATAAAAAACAATGTATTGTGCAGCCCTACAAAGAGTGATGCAAAAGTACCACTTTAAATCTTGCGTTTACCAGAGATGTGCTCTTGGAAATAAGTAATTCGGCATGAAAAAAACATAAAAACACGACTAATCGAATAAAGAAATCTTAGTCGACTAAGACCAAAACGACCAATTTCTCGACTAATCGACTAAGAAGGGGCAGCCCTACCATCTTGCTGTTTTACCGGGGTATATGGTAATACTGTCATATACTGTGTATTGTGAGAATTTTTTCCCCCCGATGTGGCGAAATATTGATGGATCAGAAGGAACTCCATTCAGAAAACAAGCATTTTAAAAGTTGTTTACTTGTTGTCTTGTGGACAGATTTGACAAAGCATGAATTCAGACTTTTTACTAATCTTCATCATGATATAGTTATTTCAGCGTACTTTTGATCCCTTTTATTGCAATTATATCACGTCAATATCTGTGTATTTTGGGTTCATACCGCTGTAGTAGCAGCCGCGCCATCATGTCCGGATCGATCTGAACTCCATTCAGAAAACAAACATTTTAAACGTTGTTTGCTTGTTGTCCTGCGGACAGACGTGACAATGCATTAATTCATACTTTTTACAAATCTACATCATGCTGTAGTCTTTTTGGCTTACGTTTAAGCCATTTATTGCAATTCAAAATCATAATCTGTACCTCAAGTAGCGCTGGAACAGGCAGTCATCCCCATGTAACATTACTTCCTGAAGAAAGTAGCGAAATTCACAGAGCTGTGTGTTCCTCCAGATGATGTTATGAATCTATGATCCAGATGCCGTGTGGTTTTCAGACGTATCTGGGACTTCCACAACAGGTACAAAGCCATTAGTCATTATTTCTGCCATGGTTGATGAAAGAAACGTTGTACCTACAGCGACGCACTGGCACGAGTCCCACAAGTGATGCGAATAAACACAAATGATAGCATATCTGTATAAGTTTAATAGAAAGAGGAGCGTCTGTATTTTTGATGGTATTGAAATTCACATGTCTGGATTTCTAAATACCTTGCTATACCGTGATACTGCCCAAGCCTAGTTTAGAGAGCAAACTGTAATCAGGCTGTAGTGTTTACATTGTGATTTTGGCCACTGCACCTCCTGGGATTTAAAAAAAAATGTATTTTTATTCATGTGCTCTCCAAAAAAAAGATGAGAGTGCTGATTTTCTTCTGTTTGTCAATGTCCCATGAAACTTGGTGCATGGGACACAACCCAAAGAGCTTGGTTTTAATTTGAAATCAGTTTGCTAATTTTATGAACCAGTGATAAGCATCTATCAGCTGTGTCAAATCTTCATTATCAAGTGTTGTTTGACTACACTGTTGGTGTAGGAAGCTTCTGGTGTGTTCAGTCCTTTATGTTTTTTGGTTGAGCTGATAAGTGATGCTGTGTATCCGTCGGTGCAGAAGGTAATCTTTCACACTGCTTTGTGAGAAAATGCAAAGCTTTACAGAATAGTGGTTTGTTAACAAATGAAACTACAAGCAGTGTTTTGGTTAATATTGGATTTTGTTTAGATGTAACCACCAGTGATTTTGGCTTTGCAGCCATTTTGCCATCAGTTTGTTGACACTCTGTAGTTCTTTTTGCAAACTACGAAACTGATGCAAATGTTCTTTCTCCACTCAGCTGCTCGTAATTACAGTCTGATCAATATGACGTCAACAAGCCACAAATTATTTTTTTTCGTAGTATCAGTGTGTCATGGGTTGAAATCAGCAGAGACCTCACAATAAAATATGATATTGATATTGATGGTACTAATGCTAACATGCTAACATCTATTGTGATTCCTCCAGTGCTAGAATTCTGCATTGCTGTGGTTTGATAGAATTTGTGGTGTTTCCTGGTTTCTTTTTTAATGGATTATGTGGAGCAGATAATTGGAGGCAGTGTGTTGTCAAAGTTACTGGGATGTGTCTGGAGTCTGTTGTGCAGGAAAATCAACAGACTCCCTCCTTACTGCTTCTACGGTTTAGTTCTGGTTAATGTGCCCGCATGTTGGTTGTTTTACTACCATAATTTATATTGTTTACAAACAACTGCAGTATTGATCACGATTCATATAATTTTTATTTTATTTTCTTAAATTGTGGCTTCCAAAATAGTGCCACACCTTGGATTTGAACTGCTCAAATCTCAGATTCTTCCTCCATGTTTGTTTGCTCACTGTCTAGTAATTCGAGCCATCTGTTTATGCTCATAAACAAAGGAAGTGAATGTATTTTCCGTGCCTCTCAATCCGTTTTACCCACCTTGAATGTAATTTAAAAAACAAAAACACAGACCAAAAATTGTGATTCCAGTCTAGAGCTGCAACGATTAGTCGACTAATTGATTTGTCCACCGACAGAAAAATAATCAGCAACTATTTTGATAGTCTATTAATCGTTAAATTCAATCCAATCCCATTTTAGTTATTGTGTCATATCATGACAAAAGATATCTCAGGACACTTTTCATATAGAGCAGGTCTAGACCATGCTCAATGATTTACAAAGTCCCAACATCGCCGTAAAAAAGTAATCTTTCATGCAAAAATGGCCTTTCTTTTTTAGCCTCTCAAATATAGAGATTTCTTGCTTTTCTCTGTTTGATATCATATTTAAACCCTAACCCTTAACTGAATGTCAAAACAAGACATTTAAACATCACCTTTGACTTTGAGAAACTCGGATGGACATTTTTCACTATTTTCTGACATTTTATAGATCAAACGATTAATCAGCAGATAACTTGATAATGAAAATAAGCATTGGTTGCAGCCCTATTCCAATCCTAATTGCAATACAAATATTTGCACATTCCCCCTCCTATTCAAGCCACCGTTGAAGGTTTTGAGAGATACGGCTGTACAAGAGGTGTGACAACAAAAACTGACAACATTATCATCTCCTTTCCTCAGAAGATGCAGTGTTGAGAGTAACTGAGGAAGTTCAATGCATCTCTAATATCAGGATTAATGGGCGGATTGTGTTTTAAGCCACTGTACCTGGGTTACCTCTACTTGGACAATATACTGTATGCTTTCAAAATATTGTTGCAGAGCATTCATAGTTCTAGTAGGCATGCAAGCTCGGACTCATGGGAACAGCAGATGCCGTAAACTTGTAGAGCAGTTTTCAGTGCATCTCAGACGTTATTAGGGTGGCTAACTACTGCCGCATGTGGGTATTTCCATGTGCAATACTATGAGTATGTGCACATATATTGCTCTGTGCCTGTATATCTAATTGGGCAAGTCTTAGCCAGTGTGTTTAAAATTCCATGGGAATGACACACAATTGCAAACTGGGGTAATTCAGGGACACGATCTGGCTGATATTCATTCCAGAGTCCTAATTTTGTTGTACGATAGGAGAGGAGATGGCTCATATATTGTAAACTGTGTGTTTTTGAGTGTCTGTGCTTGTTTAATGTCATGCCAGGTCAGTGGAGAACTGTGTCACATGGTCTGACAGTTTGAGAAGTCACTTTGTTTCTGTTGCGTAGTGATTTGCAATGTATGAAAAGAATCTATGGAAAAATATTTTGGACTGCACATCTTTAAAATTTCATTCCTTTCCTGCCTTAATGTTCTTAAGGCTATAAATGGAGGTTTTTATACAGCGTGGGTTGTATTGACTGCTGTTTCTAATGTGCATTGGTATTTGATGTTTCTGTGCTGTTTGTTGTGAGGTTCAGTATCAAGACATTAATGACACTCATGTGTAAGTGTGTAATATAATTGCAAGTGCCTTGCAAGAAGAGCCTTTGGACCAGCAAGCGAGGAACGCAAGCCTCCTTTACACTTTACCTCAATGGTCTGCTCGGCCTCTGAAGGGCCTGGCCGTTGGGATTTCCCACAATGCTTTTAGCCACAGGGAGACGTCCTCCCAGCATGAACAAGGGAGGAATGTGGCCCGAGTGTGGGAGCGACCGTCAGGATGGAGGGAGGGAGTCACGGACCAGAGAGCATGGTCAAGGGAAGGGAGGAAAGAAGGGGTCTGCACAGAGGGCAGCAGAGTTTCTCTTAAGCAAATGGAGTTTCTGTTTTGGCTTTTCATTTTAGCCACAAATCAGAGAAAGGAAGTGTCCTTCTACTAGAGTCTTTGTGTCTTCAAAAGTTAACCCAGTGTGCATAAATTAATATAAAACAGGGACCTATTCCAAAAAGATTCAGACTCCGTCTGAACTGGACTTGAGGATGATTAGGACCGTATCCAAAATGCGGTTGACCCAAACAGACCCAAATAGAGACCACTTTTTCATTTAGTTGCACCAGTGACACAATAATACATTTTATTATTTTTTTGGCAGTTCCCATACACACTGGTAATTTCTTAACACATTATATAAATGATTGTAAACAGGAATAAATGTTTTTTCTCAGTCAGGATCAGGATGAGGCCGGGTTATGACACCGGGGACGGGAGACGGGTGGAGGAGCGGCAGCTCTGCCGATGATGTCGGGTCTGAGCCTTTCAGGGCTGAAGACAGGTGTAACAGGCACCGCAGCATTATTCTTGACAAAAAAACATTCAATAGTTCTCTTAATTCTGAATTACTGGTATGTTTTAAGGTACGCGAGAATTGACTTGAGAGACGACTTCTCTATGAATGGATATCTGCATATAATGCAGATAAATAACAACAAAAAGGTAATGAAAGGCTAAATCGCTGTCAGACAATAGCCGATGGTTTCGGAGATTGCATTTCGGACAATGCGTTCCGCCTATTTTGCTCTCCACACGGACGGTTTACCTGCATGCAACCAAAGCCGGCTCAACAGAAGCTAGAGCACTTCCGATACCCAAATCTGTTTATAGAGATTACTCAAGGAGGAGTAACGTTACAGGGCGTGATTTCACACATGCCTTATTTGGAAAAGAATGATATCAGGGTCAGAGCCAATCAGAGGTAGTGTAGGGACGGGTCTTTGCAGAATGCAGGTGGGAAACAAAATAACGCTATACACAGACCGACCTGCTAAATGTCAGGCGCACCGGTGCAACTAATGAAAATGTTAAGTCAGACTTGATAGATGCGACCAAAATGGTCACACTCTGGAGCCATGTTTCACCTCTTCTGCAGTTTGACACACCACATAATCAGAGCTGATTGCAAATTCACTAGGATCCATTTGTGTATTTTTAGACATATTGATTCATAGACCTAAGATCTTACCCGGACCCTATTCGACTGAGCATAATCTGAACCTGGCCCAACTTGGGTCCAGTGTTGGGTCCCACTTGTTTGACCTGTGAAGTGCTACTGATCAGTTACAGGCAGGGCTTCACAGACAGTGCAGCAGACTCTTTGTTGATCTAGCTGTAGCTGCTGTGGCCGTGGCATGCTATGCTAACATTTGCAACACATTGAAGTGCGACTCGTTTGTGGGTGCAAAGTTGTAATGTTTAGCAAAAGAGAGAATGATTTTATGTGCCTGATTTTAAAAAAAGAAAGAAATCTTGCTGCCTCAAGATTGCGCACATTGCGTCAGTGTTTGTCTTCACAGGTCGGCTTCAGCTCTGCTCACCGTTTTTCATTTTGGGTTTCATTGCTCGCACATCCGCTACTACTGGAGGAGAGAATTTGAAGTAATTTCCAGTCAATTGTCTGAAATTGACCAAGCAACCTTCTTGTATAAATGCTGTTATTAATTGTATTTTGTGTTAACGAGTCCAAAAGTTGCAATATACACTTTACTGTTCTGTTTTTATGTCTAATAAAACCCAAGGTAAATGTGGTGATTACCTTGTGTGTTTTACCATTACGTTTTTGGCCACGATAGTCATACTGTAAGCATTTGATACTGGCACGCCCCTAATTTGCACCCACGCTTGTGTTAGAGAAATAATGGCACATTGTTGCCAGTTACTCAGCCTCTTTGTCTCGCACTGAGTAGAAAGGTGAGTGTGTGTGTGTGTGTGTGTATGTCTATGTGTGTGTGTGTAAGCAAGACACACCCACTCAGCCAGAGATCCAGAGACGCAGGGCAGATGGACAGGGATGGAAGTGCAGGGTGAAGTGTGTGAGACGGAGATCAGAGCAGGCCGGAGTGCTGAGTGCCAGTCCTGCTGCTGGAGCTGGCCGCCACACATGGCACTGTGCCCAGGCTACGCCAGCAGATGTGTCACTAGTGAGTCAGCTGTGTGAGTGTGTGTGTGTGTGTGTGTCTCAGACACAGACACCCACCCGCACACACACTCTGTGAAGAGAGCGGCTTGTGTAATA
>JAOVVB010080990.1:0-13655 GCA_028570985.1 Heterobranchus longifilis
TCATTGAAAATATGACGATGCTGCATTTTAATGACGTGGCGTGCAAAGGACAACATGCTCTCGGCTGAAAAGATAAACACAGCTGCTGGCGCTAGCTTATTAGCAGTTAGCCACCATGTCAAACTCCCATAGGAAAATCTGAACCGATGTGGCAGCGATCATTGCTGCATACGCCCAGGCTGCAACGAGGGCTCTCCTCCTCCTTCTCCGCTGCTTTAAAATGCAGCCGATATGTTGCACACCTCTAAAGATGCTTCGGAAAGCAACATTGAGTTATTATTTCACTCTCGTCTGTCGACTTGTTTCATTTCAGGTCGATAGCCAAACCCTCGTATGCACATGCAGGTTTTTTCAAGCATTAAGCAAGTGGGTCACAGTGTAAAAGGTGGCATAAATGCACATATCGGATATGGGTCACTTTTAAAAGTAGATGTAAGCAGGCGGTCAAAAAAATCGGATACATGCAACAAATCGGAATTGGGCATCAATGCCTACAGTGTAAATGCAGCCAAGATGTATGCATTGTCGAATGTGGTGAAATTTGGCCAGATGGTGGCGCTAAAACAGACATTTTGGCCTGTAACTGTTGAACCAAGTCTTAGAAACAAAATATGGAATGTGAATTGTGTCTAAATCTGTTTTTCCCCCTGCTACTCCTCCTACAAAGTTTGAGCAATCATCACTAAATTTGGTACAGAACATCTCTGGACCAACCAGGAAAAAGTTATGGCTTCGAAATGTTTATGTTCCGTACAGTTTTGCTCCAGCTGGCCATCAAAATGTGCTCAAATGCTGTGGGCAGGGCTTATATTACAAACAATGTCCAGAAGGCTTTGTGCTATTGCAACCACATTTGGTGGACAAGTGTCGATATGATGTCTGAGTGGCCATGACAAATTTGGTGCCATTGAGCCAATAGGTGGCGTTGTAGCTGCATCAACTAACAAAAAATGTTTAGTATTTGTATTATTAACATAAATCTGTTCTTGCCTAAAGTTGAGACAGGTAGAATAGAAAGTTAACGGTGGACACCAGCAGATACAGTCTGTGGGAGACAAATTAAATTGCTCTCCTTTTGAAAATAACTGTAGAGCAGCAGAGTTAACCCCCAGTTGTTGTGGAAATGCTGGTGATGCTAATTCAGGCAGTAAAACACGGTGATTATATGCTGAGCAGCTTCAGGCGAAACCACTCCCTGAATGTAAAGCAGCCATGCTGCTGAAAAACAGCAAAGTCAGCAAGCTTCCCCAGGACCAACAACATTTACTAAATAAAATACCAGTACTGTAGCATGTGCAGTATCAAGATTATTTTTCAGATTAATCGTTTTGGCCTATTAAAATGTCAGAACACGCTGCAAAAATGCTGCGGTTCACAATTTCATCAAGTTGCAACAGAAGGGCAGCAAAGCCTTACATTTGAGAATTTTTCTTAAAAAACTATTTAAATTATTAATCAATGACAAGGTTCCTACAGCTTAATGGAAGTTAGATTTAAGACTTTTTCATCTCACTTGGAATGAAATTTAAGACCAATTTCACAATAAATAATAATAATAATAATAATAATAATAATAATAATAATAATAATAATAATAAAACATGAACCGACATCACTTACTGAGGGGTAGGGACAATTTGCCCAGTTATTTTATTGTAACATAATTATATGGCAGAGACCAGGGTAGAACAGAACTGGGAAATACCTCACATTTGTTTGTTTTCTTTTGCGTTTCTCTCTCTGTATGTTACAGAGCGCAGGAGGTGACATGGACGTACATTTTTTATAAAGCGCACGCATGCTTTACTAAAGTGCGCGCGCAACTTACTTAAAGCGCACATGCGCTTTACTAAAGCATGCGTGCACTTTGAAATACCGTTGGCAGTAAAGTGCACGCGCGCTTTACTCAAGCGTGCATGCACTTTAGTAATGTGTGCGTGTGTGTGCGCTCTTTATAAAACATTTACGTCCATGTCACCTCCCGGGCTCCATAGTATCTTCTTAACCTTCATATCACCCTATTCTCTGTAGAAATGACTGATGGCCAGATAGCCAAATCAATAGATTAATTAAAGAGATAGAAAGGAGTTTCAGGCACAGTGAGACACTGAAACTAGACTGAGGCAAGACAGAAAGAGGAGCACATGCAACAAGAGCGAAGGGATGCTACTTTCATTAAATATAATAAAGACAAAGGCAGAATGGAGCAGACAGGGACATATAAATCAGAGAAAGTTGCAGAGAAAAACAAGAAAACTGTGAACAGAGGGAGAAGTGAGGTGAGAAGACGAGTGACAGAAAATAACAAGAACATGGTGGACCGACTGTCTCAGGTACACACTGTAGCAGCATCCGGTGTTAATGATGATGATGACATGCTTCAACATTTTCACCTTCACGCTCTCATTACAGCAGACGTGTCTGAAGATTTAGTTTGCAGATAAAAGACACAGATTACCACAAATACTGCTCACTATCTATAGAAATTGAAGCACATGCAGGAGACAGAATGTTTTCCCCACTTCACATTCATTCTTTTGTGGAAAATATGTAACAGTGTATTCAGGACACATGTGGCCATGAGGTTTAACAAAAGCCCTCAGCAGTGGCCACTGGATCCACTTATCAAATCGGAAATTAACCTTCAACGTTTGTAAGTAACTGAAGGTTAAAACAACCACAACTCAAAGACATCTGATCATCTTTTGTTGGCTGAGAAGCAGCCAACAAAAGCCTAATTAATGTTCACAACCTACGTTAATTAAATGCATTGTTCAATTCTCTACTTTTAGCAACCACTCAAATCACTGTAGAACACCAGCCAGCATTCACACACACATTCATACACTGGTGGCAGAGGCTACAAGGTGCCACCTGCTCATCAGGAGCGATTAAACATTCACACACTCACACACACCAATCAGTCATTTGGAGCAGTTTGGGAGTCAGTATGTTGCCCAGGGACACTTGTACATGTAGACTGCAGGGATCAAACCACCGGCCTTCTGATCAGTGGACGATCGAGACACAGCCGCCCCATCGTATCTGATAAATTCAATTAACAGCTGTAGCCTCCTGTACTCAACGAGTTACTGAATGTCCTAATGTCCCTCATTACAGAAAAATATTCTGACTGCTTGTCCTATCTTAATTTAAAGTGTATAACCTTGTTAACATGTCTGTAATGAATACATAATGAAACAAGCATGCGTGGGTACATCAGTTTGTTGGTTGGTGTAAGTCCACTTTCCTTCATTTGAACACCAAGAAAACTAAAGAAATCATTTTTGACTTTCCGGCTGGTAACAACACCCACCAACAAATAACTATAGATGGGGAGAGTGGTCGATGATTACAAATATTTAGGAACAATAATAAGAAAGGTCTGCAGCGTCTATATTTCATGTGTAAAACTGTCCGTCCGTCCGTCAATATGGTGTTTTGTATTTGCTACAAGACATATCATGAGTGAAATGAGCAGTATGAGCATAGCTGAGAATTTCTGCCTTGAAACTGCAGTGTGCCAACAACAGTCTCAAAAATCTGGATTCAGACAGCCAGGTGTTATGACATCATACGTCTAAGGAACCAATCAAATCACTTGTGATTGAGGCATTCCATACCGCAACTATGGCAGCGGTGGTGGGCGGGACTTGAGGCCAGATCCAGAATTTCTTAATGAGGGAGAAGAGTATATGTGCTACCAGCCCCTTTTCAGAGCTTTGTTTTTGTAGAAAAACCATGTTAAACAAAATATTAATCACAGCAGAGTATTTTTACATACTTTAAAATGTGTCTGGAGGAGGATTTTAAGTTTCAAAGATAGACTATCCTATGTCAGCCATATCTTACTTATCTCCTATCTCCTTAACTTAACTAAAACTGTAAATTTGATTCTTCAATAGGCACTCGTTCTATCATGTCTGTATGTGTTTAGAATGAACCCTCATCTTTATTTCCCCCTCCATGTCCCTGGGCTCCGCACCGCTACAGTATATTTGTACTGTGGTAGCTAACACGCTAATATCTGTGAGTGTATTAGTTCAATGCAGGTAAATCAATAAGCAAGACTGTTTTCAGAAAATGTACTGTATCGTGACATATATCAATACTGCAATATGAAAATTACATATATTCCCACACAGAAGATTTTATTGATACTGCTAGGAGTAAAATAAGTGAGAAAATATTATTGTTACTGTTATTTGGGTGAACTGGCCCTTAAACTAAATGATAAAAATATTTTTACCTGAAAATACAAAGTGAATGTTTCACTAAGTGGTCATTATATGATCAAGTCTCCATCATTACCCCCTTAACATATGAGGAGAGCTTTACAACACCCTTCAGCCATCCCTACAGACAAACTGAAACATGTTGGTAGATTTCTCTCTGATGGATCAAACTGTTCTGTTGTCTGCAGACTGATTATTTTGACACTCTCGGTAAAAGTGAACGCTGTTTGCCACCTGTGTCCTCTCTGACAGAACAGCCATCTACAGTAAGAGGGCACGAGCCAGACCTCCTGATGAGCAGTGTCCGACTGTTTCCAAACCTGTCAGGGACTCACAGTGGGAACCACGGGAACTAATCCAGGCGGCAGATGAGGAGATGGATTTTGCATTTCATGCCCAATGCACTGAGTGGCATCTGTCGGGGTATTAAAACACTGAGTATCAAGTTACATCCTCACCCTAGACCATGGACGGATTATGAGACAATGGGCCCCTGGGCGCAGACATGTAAGAGGCCCCCCCACCCTGTCTACATAGGAACAAGATACCCAAACAACCTAATTTTAATCATTTTGTGTTTCCTTGTAGTCGTTTTGCATCTATTTTTTGTAATTTTTGTCTCTTTGTAGTCATTTTGCATCTGTTTTTAGTCATTTTGCATCTCTCTGTTGTAATTTTGTCTCCTTGTAGTCGTTTTGCATCTCATTTTGTGTCTCTTTGTAGTCGTTTTGCATCTATTTTTAGTCATTTTGCATCTCTGTAGTAATTTTGTGTCTCTTTGTAGTCGTTTTGCATCTATTTTTAGTTATTTTGTATCTCTCTGTTGTCATTTTGTCTCATTGTAGTCCTTTTGCATCTCATTTTGTGTCTCCTTGTAGTCGTTTTGCATCTATTTGTAGTCATTTTGCATTTTTTGTCTTTGCTATATTGTGTCTTTTTGTAGTTATGTGTACATTTCTGATTGTTTTGTGTCTATTTTCAGTCATTTAGCATCTCTTTTTGCATTTCTATAGTCATTTTGTGTCTCTTTGTAGTCATTTTGGGTGGTTTTGTGTATGTCTGTGGTCATTTAGCATTCCTTTGTGATTGTTGGCAGTGTTTTTTCAGCAACATTTTGCGAGTCAGAACCCCTGACCCTTTGGGCCCCTGGACCTGTGCCCAGTAGGCCCTTTCAGTAATCCATCCAAGCCCTAAACACACTTTTACAAGAGTACAACTCACGTGACTCTCATCAAACTGTTTCTGTCCTGAACTGCTGGCTACTATACGTATCCTCTGCCTCATGCTCTCACAGATCAATTAGACGTCCCTGTGTGTCCTTGCTGTTACTGCTGACCTTGTGCCTCCCCGCAGTTAACGAACACAGTATCTCGGTGATTAGCATCCCCAACACATGGCCCTTGAAAGCTTTACCACTTAGCGCAGACCCCCTGCCTACATGCATTAAATACATGTGGCAGCAGGCGGAGGACACACATGCACACGCACTGACATCACACCCCATTAGTATGCTGCACCTGCACACGCCACGTGCTGCGAGACACTTGTGTGAAAAGTACATTTGGAGGCAGATGAAAAAAAAAAGTGATAAAGGAAGTGAAGACAACAGAGAGCTACTGAGGGAGGGATTGTGAAAGAGAACCAACTGAAGAGAGAGTATAGGGAGAGGCAGGAAATGAAGCTGCTCCAAAAGAAACTACTGTGTCAGCAAATGTATAAAAGCAAAAAAAAAGCACATCAGGGAAGATCAAAGCAACGTACAGTGAGATGAGGAGAGTGTTGAGATGACGGAGGGAAAGAGGCCAGTCAGGCAGTTAAAAAAAAAAAAAAAAAAACATGAGCAAAGAGGATTGTAGCATCCACTAGTAATGTAGAAATATTTTACAGTAGGACACATGTTGATGATTCAGCTAAGTTTGGATAAAAGGATAAGGCTGATGTTATACTACATAATAAACAAATCCCACAAAACCAGCCACTCAATAGTAAATAATTATTTTGTGTCTGAAATCTACCAGACACTTTCATATTTCACCAGCATTTGGCTTCAGTGGTTCTAGTTTTCATGCTGCTGTAGCCGACCAATTCATTTTACAACACTTTCAATATAACTCTTGTTTATAGGCTGGCTGATGTGGTCATAATCTTCTATCCCTATATATGTCATTCAATAATGATATGTATCACAATATAGCATGTTTTCTGGTAATTCAATAAATAAATAGTCTATATGAAATAACCACATTAAAGCTTATTTTTGTATACTCCTGTGTGAATTAAATACTTGACAAATTAAAAGAACTTTAGTGTAAAATAAACATAACATGCAAGGATCAGAATGTTGTCCAAATGACGTAAATATTGCCGTAACACAGTTCCGACGCTCAGATGTCGCGATAAAAACGATATATATATGATAGACATTTTTATATAATTTTGATATATATATTGTCATATGGCCCAGCCCTACTTGTTTATGTATCTCTTTTTTCCTGATTTGTAATCAATATCATTGTATTTGTTGTGTTTTATCCAATACTGCCAGTAAAAACTGCAAAGTCCACCTGCTGTCTTCAACCTGGTGTTTAGTTTGCTGTGCAGCTCTGCACCGACACGTATACTGAGAGCACAAGATGTGTTTTTGGACTACAATGGTGCTCTATAGAGCCATATATGGCACAGAGGAAAAATAAAGTACATCAGCAGCCAGTTTGGTTGTGTAGCAGCGACCTAAAAATAGAATTTAAAAAAACACTGTATGACTGAAGTAAACAAGTACGCAGTTTGCTGGCAGGAGTCAACAAGAGTAAAACATTTATGAAACTAGTTAAACCTCAGTGTGATGAAAGTGAAGAGTTTAACAAATAGACATCGGACGATATATAAAAATGTCACATCACGATTAGCCTGGACAAAATAATTGCGATTCACGATATTATCCTGATAATAAAGGAAATATGCTTAAAACTCTTAAAATGGCACTAAAACACACTGGAATCACTTTACCTTACATTTTGCTTTGTTGTGACTTTTTTCTCCAAACATTCTGACTTTTTTCTTGGGACTTTTTTCTCATTTCTCAGAAATGTGAATTATTTTCTCGAAACATTACAACCATTACAATGTTCTGACTTTTTGTTAAGAAACAAATGTTTTTATTGCATCACAGATAGGACACTGTAGTAAACTGCAGTCAATCTGTGAGGATATTCACAATATCCATGATTATCCCGATAATGGAAATTCACCACGATATTATTGTGAGTGCTTTTATTGCGATCCATGATAAAATCCATTATTGTCCCATCCCGATCTGACAAACACAACCTGATGGAAAACAACTGCAAACAGCCGGATTTTACTGCACCAAAAAAAACCTCACAGTGAATCATCATCTGCAGCACATCCGATTCAAGCGTTTCCCTTTAGGTAAGACGTCTCTGTAAACAAGCCCGTGGCCCCCATGCATCAAAAGCATCTGATTAATTTATAACAAGGCTGAGAAGAAGCCTGGAAGACAGTAAAAAGAATGTATCATCACCAGACTGCAGAGCAGCATGACATATTGAGATGTGGAGGCTCAGATTAGAAGCCACAACAGAGTGCATCTGTTAGCGATCAAAACTCCTCTTCAGTTTTTGATCCGTTATCAGGTCTTTTCAGGACTGTGGCAACATGTGCCTCCATGTGTGTATTTTGCATCCCTTTGTAGTCATTGTGCATGTCTTTGTGATTGTTTTGCATCTATTTTTAGTAATTTTGCATCTCTTTGTGGTCATTTTGTCTCTTTGTAGTCATTCTGCATCTATTTGTAGTTGTTTTGCATCTAGTCGTTTTGCATCCATTTGTAGTCATTTTCCATCTAATTTTAGACATTTTACATTTCTATGTGGTTGGTTTACATCTAATTTTAGTCGTTTTGCATCGCTGTGATTGTTTTGCATCTATTTGTAGTCATTTTGCATCTATTTGTAGTCGTTTTGCATCTATTTGTAGTCGTTTTACGTCTATTTGTAGTTGTTTTGCATCCATTTGTAGTCATTTTGCGTCTATTTGTAGTTGTTTTGCATCTAGTCGTTTTGCATCCATTTGTAGACATTTTGCATCTCCTTATAGTCATTTTACATCTAATTTTAGTCGTTTTGCATCTCTGTGATTGTTTTGCATCTATTTTTAGGCATTTTGTCTCTATTTTTAGTCATTTTGCAACTCTTTGTTGACATTTTGTGTCTCCTTGTAGTTGTTTTACATGTAATTTACTATGTTTTAGACGTTTTTATCGGTTATCAAGTCTATTCAGGACTCATTTAGGCGATGCAGTCTGTCTCTGGAGACAGGAAGTCAACAACAACCTCTGAGCTATCAACCTACATGCTGAAAGTTTTGAAGATCTGGATGGTGTAATAAGGCAGGCCTACTCTGTTCTTTCAGTGAATGATTGTAAAGATCTACAAAGAATATGTTTACAACATTTTCCTGGAGGTGTTTCACCCGAATGGGTTCCCTCCCAAAACTATTTTGCAGAGGTGCCGCATGGCGCCGCCCAGGACGATTGTGATTGGTTTAAGGAAATACAAACAGGCCAGGGAGTTTTTTTCACTATCGAGGAGTAAAAGCACATTCAATCCAGACTTCCCCCAGCGCAGACACAGCGCTGTGGAGATAGGTCTGGCTTTGCATTAAATACTACCTCAGTTCTAGTTGTGCTATAATATTAATACGTTATACAGTCATATAGAAAACTAATCTGTTATGATTTATTTTTTCGTGATTTTTCAAGCAAAAAATAAATCTCCAGCTTCTCAAATATACATACTTTTGGTTTTTCTTCAACTGTGATAGTAAACTTAAAATGTGGGGTTTTTGGACTGTTAGAAAAAACAAAACCAGACAAAAAACCTCACTAATTTCTAAACCCTGGCTACAGCCCTGCAGCACAGTGACAGCCACGTGTCATTAAACCTGGGTGTGCGATGTACGGTGCACATGCAGTATTTAGTGAATTAATGAATGGACGAGCTGTACCGAGTAAAGACAGAGTCTAGCATGAGTCAGAAGTGGAAGGAGGCTGAGAACATAGCTGCAGACACACAGCTCAGATTGTGTTACAGGAACATCTCCGAGAATAGATCTCTGACTCAGTCTCTTCCGATGCATCTCTCCTCGATTCTTGGCAGTAAGGCTCTCATCAATTCACAGTGTTCTGCATTTGCATCATATTCAATAAATATGTTTTTGTGGTGATGGCAGTGAGAGGCAGGTGTTGGAAACAGCAGCTTGACAAAAAAATCTCAACTCGAGGTCCGATTTATAGTACTCATTTCCGAAGTTTTCACCTTTGTGTCTGTCCTCGGTGGATGGAGTTGCTTGGCAACTGAGTTGGACCTTGTGTTTTATAAAGTACAAGTTTGTGCGAAACCATTTTTATAAGAGTAGGTCTAACTTTTTTCAAACGTTTCACTGTGGAATGCAGCTTTTTCTTAAACTATTTGACATTTCCTGGTTGAAGGAGAGTTATACGCACGGCTATCAGAAAACTGGCTCTCTGTATATATGTGTGTACTTCTAGATCTTTACACACATATTTGGAAAATATTTATGAATACGAGTGTGTCATTTTTCTTTTTTTCCCCTCATTGTGATTTAATAAAGATTTTTTTAGAAGGGTGACAGACCTAATTTATGGACATGGATTCAATATTTGCCTTATCCTTTAATATAATATAATATAATATAATATAATATAATATAATGTTATATAGGCAAAGTAAAGCAAGTTTATTCATCTTGCACATTTCAGCAACAAGTCAATCCAAAGTGCTTTACATAAAACATTAAAAGGACGTTTTAAAAAACGGTTAAAAACATTTAAAGGAATGGAAAATAAAAACAAGCTGAGATAGATAAAATGCAAGAATAAAGGTTACAGTGCAGTGTGAGAGATTAATCATTATTTGATTTAGACTTAAAGGCAGCGTCAGACAGGAAAGTCTTCAGCCTTGATTTAAAAACATTTAAAAAAAACATCAAAAGCACCCAAAATAGAACAGATTAAAAATAAGTTGTGTATCTAATTTAATTTATGGGAAAGCTGTAGTAAAGACTAATGCCTTAAGGTATAAGATTTAAGGAATGTAGGTAATGTAGATTTTGATGTATGGGATGATGAACTTGATTGTTTTAAAAATAAAACATGCAAGGGCGACACCCAAAACCCACAACAGCATTCATATACATGCCTCCACCCTTTCTCTCCTGTGATATCTCTCTTCCTCTCACATTTCAGTTTCTCCCTGTGCACCTCTCTTTCTCTCTCTCTCTCACACACACTTCATCCTTTTTTCCAACCTTCACACTTCAGACTTGAAGAGATGTGAGCTACAAAGCTGGAGTGCCATGGTGGGTGTTTAAAGTCTGCAGAGCTCGTGTACACTTTGTACCCTCACAGCCTTGAAATTTTCTGAACTTTTCAAAGAGCTAATTTGCATCACGAGTGTGGGTTGATGTCTATTTTGGGTCACACTAATATCCAGAGAGAGTATTGCGTTCCCTTTTTTTTTCTCCCTTGGCTGAAAGTAATTCACAAATATCAAGGCTTTACTCCACTCCTGAAATGAAAGAAACCCTCTCAAAATATATGGAATATGTGATTAAAAACAAAAGTAAATCATTGCACACACCACACATTCTTTAAATCAGACTCTTCACATCCAACAGTGCAAACAACATGTTTCCTCACACGCTTTGCTTTACACTACTTTTACATGTACACAAAATTATGTTTTTTGCCCTTAATCTGAAAAAGACAGTATTCCTACTAAGCTGTTTACATGGCTAATGAAAATGAATATTCCGCTAATATTCCTGTTTACATGCAGCCGTGCAAAAAATGATTTTTTCATAGTTTTTCACTGGTGGTGGACAGCCTCCCTCTTTCATTCCTTCAACAATTTCTTGAAAAGGTCGGCGTTGTGAGGTTTGCACTTATCAAAAAAACTGTTGATCATTTTGCATCATGTTTCATGAGAAGGTGGCTCGCAGCTCTAACCATGACAGCACCCTCACAGGTGTGTTTCTCCTTCCGACCAGAAATGTGGGCTTTTCTTTTGTGCATGCATCTCTACCCCTGCCTTGCAAACTGCTGGTTTGTGGACAATAACCATAGCAACGCACAGAGCTGGACATAAGCCATAAACAAGCAAGAGGCTGTAAACTGGCTGTAACCTTGCACAAACTGCAGTAAAAACCTGAACTGAGACGCATATTCTGAATATGCTGTATACTCTGTGCGCTCTATGCTCCTAAAACCCAAATAATACCAGCATATCCCACATGTCTTAATTGGAAAATGCTATATTCAGAAAAAAAATCTCAATATCCAAACAGAATATGCTGTATTAAATTCAGAATATTGTCATATTCTGAATAATAGTGGAATATTAGTGTGCATGTAAACATACTCAATGATTTCTCATAAAGAACAATAGTCTCGATTGAGCATCCAGTGATTTCAATCAGTAACAGCTGCTTTCAGTCTCTGGGTGAAAAAGACTGCAAATATTACTATGACCACTAAGTGGTGCTGATAACAAAATGTCTAATTAAATATGACAGTCCTCCTGCTACACCTTTTCAATTAATGTCCATAAGGGACAATTACTCACCCTCAGAATTAATCACCCTAATATCAATCAATGTCTCAATATACACAGAGGGTCCACAGACAATAATCAATCACCATGAACCACAGAAGAAGGAGCTCATGTCTGTATCGGTCAAATAAAGGAGTCTAAAGGGAACAGAATAAAATACACAGAAAAGTACAAGGTTTCATTCAACCCATGCTGCTATATTGTGTTCATTGAATCCAGTGTGCCACATCTGATGACAGGACTTCGTTTTTCTATTCAAATACATTCAGGAAAGGATATGTATGAAAATGTCCCCCAATATACTCTGATCTTATCTTATCTTAACTATAACATTGTTTTTCATGATGGAAATCAAAAGTATCTTTTCATAAAGTTGAGGAAATCAGGGTCAATTTAATGAAAAAAATCATAACCCTGTAAAACATAATGAAAAGATGTCAATTATAGTTTTTTGTATGCAACTCATATTTGTATTATTTTGTACAAAGGCTAATTTTAGCAATACCATTAGTAATTCAGTAATTCTATGAGGAAGACTTTATTTTAACTCACCCTATTTAGCATTTATAGGCAGTTTATAACACACTACAATCACGGTTCATAACTTTGTAAGAATGAAATAAATTCAAGCACTTTCAAGGTACCCAAACCAGTTTCAAACATCAGGCAAAAGGTACCTAACAGATATAAAATATATATTCACTGGAGAAGTTAGAATTGTTGACAAATATTGTGCATTAATAAATACTTATAAATGTCCTTATAGCTGCTTATAACTACATTATAGTGCATTACAAACCATGTATTACATTTATTTAATGCTTATAAAAGCTTCATGTGTCTGTTGATACAATGGCAACATTAAATGGATGCCAAATTAACCCTCATGACTGTTAATTTTAATGAAAATACACACTGTATATTCCCCCTAAAAATACCCTGGAGATCCACTAAAGCCCCCAACAATTCACACTACTTCCTGACAAAAAGTCCATTATGTTAATGTTGCCTGGCGACAGTACAGAAAGAAGGATCTCTGGCTAATATTAAATCATACTGTGAATACTGGTTCCAGGAAGTAACAGCTGGATCAGTGTAACCTTTGTTTTAAAGTCCAGAGGCGGCGGTCAGAGTGGCGGAGCGGCGACAGCAGGGAGTGTATACTGTAGGAGCAAAGGGAATCAATACGCCCTGCAGTACAATCTCCACCTCGTCTTGACTCAACCTTGCTTCATTCACACTTCCTCCTCACTGTGTTTTATTCACCTTGAACTTTAATGCTCTATATTGTTTCTTTGCATCACACAGGAACACATATTTCCAGGTTTGTCACCTCTTGCTTTCAAGGCCGACTCCATCCGTGTTCTTTTCAGAGTTTTTCAAATGGAAACGCCCACTCAGCCTTAGCAGTGACGCAGGTTAGCACAGTAAGAAGGTCAGTAAGGTTATGAATAATACGAATGTTTGGAGTCATGTAGGTAAGCAATGTACTGCTGTCGAGGCCATGTTAGTTTGGATCTGAAAGTCACACAATAACACAAACTAACTTAACACTTAAGCAATAATCCTATGCAATATCCACACTGTGCAATATTCTTGACTGCTATTTTTATTTATTTTATTTTGATGTACACAAGTGCAATCATAGCTGCATAGCTGCAAGTGCATGTTTTATCTGGTTGTCATGTCATTTTTGTTTTTTTAATTTATTTTTTTGTATCTGTTTTTAAAGCACAAAGGGAGTGGCACATGTAATCTCATTGTATTT